>CAJQZJ010033849.1:2401871-2424349 GCA_907164525.1 Lophiomys imhausi
GTGTGTGTGTGTGTGTGTGTGTGTGTGTGTGTGTGTGTGTGTGTGTGCCCCCTTGCATGTGGAAGCCACAGGTCAACCTTGAATGTTGTTCCTCAAAAACACTCCACTATTTCTGTTGTTGTTTTGTTTTGTTTTGTTTTTTTGAGACAGTCTTGTTGGGCCTAGAACTCACTCACTGATTAGGCTAAGTTTTGCTGGGCGGTCCACAGATTCCAGGGATCTACCTGCCTCCACCTCTTCCATACTGTAATACAAGTGTGTGCTGCTGTACCCCACATTTGATGAGGGCCAGGAGTAAAATCAAGGTCTCACTAAGTTGTCATGGCTGGTCTGGAGCTCACTATATAGACCAGGCTGACTTTCCACCCACAGAGATACACTTGCCTCAGCTCCACCAGCCTGGGATTAAAGGTGTGCCACCAGGCCTGGCCATACCCAGCGTTTTTTTGTTTGTTTGTTTTTTGAGACATGGTTTCTTTATGTAACAACCCTGGCTGTCCTGGAACTCATTCTCCTGACCACGCTAGCCTTGAACTCACAGAGATCCACCTGCCTCCACTCCCAAGTGCTGGAATTAAAGGCGTGTGCCACCACACCCAGCCATACCCAGCATTTTTACATCAGCATTTTTACATTGGGTTCTGGGCATCAAACTCAGACACTCTCGTTTGCACTATAAGCCTTTTCCTGACTGAGCCATCTTCTCAGTCACCGACCAGACAACTTTGGAAACCTTTCACTTCCTGGAACATGCCACAAGTTGTACGACTCCTTCTGCTGTTCCGCTATAGCATTTGAGGTTCAAGTATGGAAGAAAGTTAGGAAGGCTGTTAGTGACTACCTGTAACTACTCACTGGTTCTTCTACCTTACTTCATCTTTAACTACCATTCTTAAGTTAATTATACAAGGGGAAGATTTAATAGTACTCATATGTAATAATGGTGATAGAGCTGTCAAATATTTTTTCATTATTTCACAACTGACTACCATCAGGCTTCACTTTTTTTTTCTTCAGCCTGAGTAACCATCAATAAACAAAGACTCACTCTTTCTCATTTGTTATTCATCTTAAGCAGACAGTATTTAAATTGAGGCTTGAAGGGGGGGAAACTTTAAAGAAATGGAATATTTAATATACACCTTTAAGGAACATAAAATTTTATGGGACAATAGGGGAAAAGTCATAATAAAAGGGAGACAAAATCTGCAAATAAATAATTGTTTCTTCATTAGCTCTGCAAATCAGTAGTCATGTATTGAGACCATACTAAGTGTAAAGGCTTTGTTTGTTTGTTTTATTTTGGGTTTTTGTTGTTGTTGTTGTTGTTTTAGGTTTTTTTGAGACAAGGTTTCTCTGTGTAACAGCCTTTGCTGTCCTGGAACTCACTCTGTAGACCAGGCTGGCCTTGAACTCACAGAGATCCACCTGCCTCTGGCTCGCAAGTACTTTTTAAGCATCGTGCAGGAAACACTGAACAAGGAGTAATCAGATGAGTAAAAGAAAATTCTCATGAATGAGAAATGCGTGTCAAATATTTAACACAGCATTGAGGCAAATATTTATTCATTGCCAACAAATGCTTATTACTTTTACTTATAATATTATGTGTATGTATTAAATTGTTTCACTTGAAGTACAGCAAGCTATGTAGGTCCAAAGGCAAGGTGTTGTATATTGCAGAATTTCTTGACAGAGAACTGGGGTATTGTAGAGCTAGAGCAACAGACAGATGCCTGAAGATTTCCAGCAAAGTTCTTCAGGAGAAACGGTTCCTGAGCATGCCTCTGTGCAAAGTGAACAGAAGAAAGGCTGAGCATATGAAAGAGGCTGAGGAAGTTATTAGAAGACCTTGATAGAAACTGTGGTAGCAGTTGTTTTTTTCAGTAATATGATCAGAGATGAAAAATATAGTTGAAATTAATTGACCAAATTTAAGGAGTCAGGAGATCTCTATCATACACCTTGTACTCCTGAAATGGATAGGAAAAAGATCTTCAGTTACCATCAAAGAAGTAGGAGCAGGGATAAAATCTCGAGTAGAAATAGAGTGCAATTGCTGTTGTCAGTGTAGGAATTCAGTCCTCATCGAGAAAGAATATTCTATTTTGAAAACACAGCCTGAAATTATATATATATATATATATGTTTCTTTACACATATGTGGTAGTGTAGCAAATAAATAAATAAGAAAGGAATATCTGTTAGTTAGGTAAGGCAAGAATGGTATAAGAATAAAAGTTCAAGTTCCAAGGTGAACTAAGGCAAGTGCCCAGAGCACCCAAAGTAGACTGAGAGACCTGTCTGAGCCTGGTTATCATGAAGTATCTGCTCTAAGGAAGTGAGAAATTAGAATGATGAAGATAAGGGAAATAAGGAATTAGAGTGGTACATTCCTGGTTCTGGTTCTGAGAGATTGAACTGTCTTGAGCTTAGTAAAGTACCGAGACTAACGATCCATGTTGTTAGACTAGAGGGAAGAAAAAACACAATTAGACCTGGACCTTTTTGTTTGTTTGTTTGTTTTTATTTTTTTATCTTTTGAGACAGGGTTTCAATATGTAGTTCTGGCTGTCCTGGAACTCACTATATAGACCATGCTTGTCTTGAACTCACAGAGATCTGCTTGCCTCTGCCTCCCAAGTGCTGGAGTTAAAGGTGTGCACCACCTTATCTGGAAAGACTACTCTTTTAACCAGTGGCAACCAGGAGGAAAATGTAGTCACAGGATATATGTCATTTTCCTTGAAACTATATAGACAGTGCCCTAAAACCCGATGCATGGAAAGATAACTTTAGACTTCAGAAGACTGTAGTTACAGCCAGGCATGGTAGAACACACCTCTAATTCTAACATTTGGGGGGCAAAGGGATGGTGAGTCTGAGGCCAGCCTGTGCTACACAATAAATTCAAGACTCTGTCTCAAAGAAACAGACAAAATTCTTCAAAATCTTTCTAGAATAGAAAGTCTGAAGGTAAATATTAAGTTTGTTTTTCTCCATATTCCCCTCAACATGCGTAGTACTTTAGACAGTGCCAGTAGTCAATAAGCAGGTCATTTTCTTGAGTTAAGTAATAAATCAATGATGAATGAGTTTGCAAAACAGGGAACAGTGGTTTGGATGAGCACTGTGAATTAAGAACATATTTGGCCCAACCCTCTTTGCTCTGTGTCAAGACAGATGCAAGCAGGAAGAGCTCTGTGGGAAAAGCCTTTGAGGGATGCGATGTTACCATGGGCTGACATAGTTTCATTTAACATGAAGAAGTGGAACACATGGAAGAGGATGTCATTAAGGATGTGGGGGGGAAAACAAGTAGTATGTGAAATCGAAAAGCAAAATGAACTGTGAATGAAGTTTCTTTTTGGTCTCTTACTCTATGTTAAGTTTAAGACATATTTTCTTTACTATACACTCAGAATATCCAATAAAACAATAGTTCATAATAATTCATCTTTGCGAGATGCTTTGGAGAGTAATAATTTATTGGGTGCATTTGAAACTTGATTAAAAATAAGAAACACTGAAATTAGGAAAATACAGTCTTTATATATTAAATTAAAAGCTTAAGCATCTCCAGGAGAAAATCTGAAGAATTCTTCCTTCTGCCTAGTGTCCTGGTTTGCTGTCTGTTGATAGGATAAACAACACAACCAAAGCAACTTGGGGGAAAATGTTTATTGGGCTTATAGGTTATAAGTCCATCATTGAAGGAAGTCAAGACAATCAAGGCAGGTGCTTGAAGCAGAAACCACCAGAGGAATGCTGTTTACTGGCTTGTTATCAGGCTCATGTTCAACTTCCTTACAGCCCAGGCACTCCTGCCTGGGGATAGTGCTGCCCACAGTGGGCTGGGTCATCCTACATGAATTAGCAATCAAGGAAATGCCCCACAACCATGCCCATAGGCCAGTCTGATGAAGGCAATCTTTCAACTGAGGTTCCTTCTTCCCATGTGTGTCAAATTGACAACCAAAGTTAGCCAGGATGACACTCAGTAACTCAATGTGGATCACCATAAAAATGAACGGAGAAAAGAAAGAAAGAGAGGCAGGGCAAGGAAAAGATAGAAACATATAGGACTCATAAAAGTAGGGACACTTTCAGTGGGATAAGTAAATTTAAATTTACAAAAGAAATATATAGACATAAAGAGAAGGAATAATTTGATATCATATGCCACTAAAGTTGGCATTTTAATTGACTTTTCTCATACTAATTTTATAATGTGGTAATGTGGCATTTAGAATTCTTCATGTCCTTGTGATCTTTTCAGCATCTGGGTCCTTCTCAAATGTTATTAAACCAAGCATGATAAACAAAAACTACAAAGATGGAGTCTTTCTCTCTCATGTTGAAATCACTGTGGTGTACTTGAAAGAACAATGGGTCAGGAGTCAAGACATGTGGCTTCTGCATCCAGCTGTTCTAGACACTACTTCTGTACCTCTGTGTGACTCATTAACCTCACTACATCTTGGTGGCATCAGCTTGTTAAATGAGAAAATTAGGCTAGGAATTTTGGGCTTCTCTACCCTCACCCTTTCTCCTCATGAAATTGCCTTAGGAAGCATAAATTAAGAAAACCAAAGGTGGGGTGCTGGTTTGGGAATGAGAGCCCTGTAAGTGCCCTGTCCTCATCTGCCCTACACAAAGTATTCAGCCTGTACCATGCACTGTGCCCTGTAATTAGGAGGGCCTTTCACTTGGTCTCTGCTTTTTAATTTTTTGTCATTAAATTACCTTTATTAATTAAAATGCACTTATTAATTCTTAATACATCAATTCAGAAAGTAAATCATGTCGATACATTTTTTTTTAAATTAAGATACACAGAAAAAAATAACACAATCCCCCATTTGAAACTAAAAGTGTTGTTTTCCTAAGGATCTTCAGTTCTGAAGTTTTCTTTGTAATGACGTTGGTCCCTACACTGCCCTGTCTTTGGCTTTCCCTCTTGATTATTTTAATAGCTTTGAACAAGGTACCCTATAGTTTCTTTTTTCCCTGGCCCTACAAATCATGTCCTGATAATATGTCACAGAATGCAAATAGTGGCGTATAAGCTGAGTACTACGAATCAGATTGGGAATTTATACCCTTAACATAACAGTACAAGCCAGATGAACAGGACAGGTATCCTCAACAGTGATCCAAATCTATACAGGAAATCTCATCTGAGCCAACAATACAGCAGTGTGACTGGGTAAGATGAGGCCTGCAAGCAACGACTCCATGAAGCACAAATTCCGTATATTCAGCCATTCTCATAGACGAAAGAGGGAATCTTAGACCAAGAAAATCTTTCATGCCTTTATTTTCCTCGTGGTTTAATGGCCCCAGCATCCTCTTATTTCTCTTACATGGGATTTTAATTAAATGTTTGAAGTTCGCTAGCTTTTTTACAAGGCTGGAGGCCATACAAGCTTGAACATCAGGTATCTCCCAGCTTGAACTGAGAGGATGTGAAGTGCCAGCAGTCATGCAGGAGCAGAGAGCTCAGTCAGTACTTAAGTGCCCAACAAGGAGGACACACACTACTCTGTAACTGTGCAAAGACCTACTGTGAAGCAAGTCATTTTCTTCTAGTCTGTCTATGTCGAATTTTTAAGGCTGGAGAATTTTTTGTCATTCAGTCAGACACCTGTGAAAGAAATCATCAGTTAGATATTTTTTAGTAAATTTCCCTCTTTAAAAAAAATCAATGACAAAAAAATTAAGAAAAGCAGATTGAGCACTTGACAGGATGGACAGGAATTGTCATGGATAGACCATCATAGGTGTGCACCTGGAACAGTATCTTCACTTCCTGGCTCATGATTGTTGGGGTTTTAATAGATTTGTCTGTGGTTAGGAGAAGCTATCTCCACTTCACAGAAAGTTCCCACAAGAAATAACAAACATTCCTAGCTTCCTGCATGCCTCCTCCATTATTTCAACAAATATTTAATAAGCACTGTTTTTTAACTTGTTTGTTTTTGTTATTTGTTTTGTTTTGTTTATTGTGCTGCCTGTGGTTTCCAGGCACCTCCAAAATATTTTTTCTTGGCCATTGTGTGTGGTTCTCCCATCAGAAATCGGTGTTGTTTTGATTTTTTTTTTTTTTTTTTTTTTTTTTGGTTTTTCGAGACAGGGTTTCTCTGAATATCTCTGGCTGTCCTGGACTCGCTTTGTAGACCAGGCTGGCCTCGAACTCACAAAGATCCGCCTGCCTCTGCCTCCCAAGTGCTGGGATTAAAGGCGTGCGCCACCACCGCCCGGCTTGTTTTGATTTTTTAATTGAAGAGAATACAGATTAAATGCTCTACACTTACCCAGGGAATAGATAACAAATATTATGGCAATTAATTAATTCAATGTGTAGATTGCTGTGACTTTAAGGATACCCCAGAAGGTACATGCTGCCTTGTTTCATAGATAAGAAAATTAAGAACCCCACACAAAATAAGTATTTCAAGTGGAGAGTCCCAGGCTTTGACCTTTCAATCTTCTAGAACTAGATGTGTTCTGGAGTTCCAAGTGAGTGCCAATAACACAGGGTTGGTTCCCAGCTCTACAAGCTCACGAATGTGGGAGAGAAAGGTTCAATGTTCTGTGACACACTCACTGAGTCATATTTGAAGATGGTCCCCAGCAGACAAAGGAGAGGGGTGGGAACCCAGCCTGCGGTGGTCAGGAGGTTGCTTGATGTGGAGTGATTGCATGATACCACTCAAAACCAAGCTGTGTTTGCTATGGGAGACAGAAATGTGAGTCCTTCTAGCAGGGGTTCTTAAGTCAGACAAGATTTCTTCCAAGTCCTGAGAAAACACAGATTGCCAACTCTGGAGTGGGCCCTGAGAACTTGAATTTCAAATGAGTTCCCAGGTATATTGGCACTGGTAGACAAACCATAACTTGAAAACCAAGGGGTATCCAGAGCAAGTACTGACTGTTTATGCCTTTCTATGAAAAGAAAGCATGAATTGCTGAGCAAAATCACCTTCCTAAAATACAGCAACACTCATTCCAGATTGTTAGATTACATAGTTAAGGGAAAGATGAATACATATTGTTTAACTAGGGAATTAAAAGTCAATACACGGCATCATTCTGTACTGCTGCATAGCAAAGTCGTTCAAAGGTTACTGTAAGTCTGTGGATCTTAATATCCACAATCCTCTCATGTAAAAATCAAACTTTAAAATTAGACTGCATCCCTGGCTGGGATACTTCCTGCTGTGGAGGGAAATATTTGATCTTGCAGACTGCTACAAATTCCCACTTCTTATTCATTCTTCACCTCTCTCTTCTTAAGCTTTTAGCATGAATCTCTCAGGTATTAAACGTGCTCTCCCAGAGAAGGCCAGATAAGAGCAAGGGTGGCGAGACCACCAAGATGCCTAAATCTCAGCAAGAGAAGAAACTTCTCTGTTGCTCTTGACGACCCTTCTCTGGCTTTATAGATCCCTCTGTACCAGTCGGAGGTTCTGTGGCTGTGCCATGTGGAAAAGATCATCTCTGTCCTCCCCAGTTTTTAGATATCTGGTACCAATATATATATGCTGATATTTATTTATTGGTCAACTTCATACAAAGTAGTAAGAATTCATATTCCTTTGCATATGCTTCTTTAAGCTAAAAAAATCCAATGCAAAATTAAATACAAGTTTATGTCTTCTTATCATCCATTAATACTGAAGGAACTGTTTCCCATGGGTGAAGAAGACAGTTATATACATGAGTACTGCTTCTATTCCCTTTGCCTTGACATAGCAGCGTATCCAAAAGCTAGATTTTTCACAAAAAAACTTATTCATTTGATGTTTGTCAAAATGGATTAACAATAATATTCAAATATATCTCTTCAGTTTCTATTGAAAACTGAAAACATGCCAGATACTAAGCTAGTGGTAAAGAGTAGCGGCCATCTTGCCTTAAATACAGAAGATAAATGGCAAAAGAAAAAAAAAAAAAAGAAATCAGCACCAGGGTCACATTAAAAGCTCAACGACCTGTAAACTATAAGTAAAAACACTTTTAGTGTCATTGAGAATTCGTTCTAAGCAACTCAATTATGGGGACAGACTGATTCCTGAGCCAGCCAATGGTTCTTTTTCACTTAGAGTACTGCTAAGATTGCTTGTTTTTAGACAATCACTTTAAAAATCAGTATAAAACAACATTCATTATCTACCTTAAGAAAAAAAAAATCAATATTTTCCCAGAACAGTCTTAAAAGTATTTATGAAAGTATCATTAATAAACATGACTAGTAAGACTGACTAGCATATTTAAAAGAAAAGATAGACTTTGCTGACTTCGAGGGATCTAGAAATTTATCTACCAATATTAAAATACATATAGCCATGAGGAAACATTTTTAATTAACATTCTCTTTTTGGATGGAGAAAAGTTTAACTAACCTTAGGGAAGGTTGAGATATTTGCACGACATTAGGGTAAATTTTAGGACTAAATGCAAAATCCCTGGAGAAGATATAGGAAGAAATTACTTGAGGTTTCTTGTGAAATTTTTTGTTATGGTTTGATGATAAATATCATGCAAATATCCTCTGTCAGTGTGTTTTGGCAGTCCTTCCAAAGCAGCCAGGGAGTGAGGAGGATTATAGAAAGAACAAAAATGACGTTGATTTTATACTCGAAAAATACAGTGGGGAATTCTGTAACTTCGTAGCAAGTTCTCCACCTCATTCCTGTGTCCACTACACAATGTTATAAAATCTTTGTAACAACAAAAATACAAACTTCCAAATGTAATCAAAATTTCATCCTTGCCAATAGGAGTAACCAAAATGCACCCCATCACTTGCTCCAGGGCTGTGAGCAAGTGGGGTTTGGGTTTTCAGAGACTGGAACATGGCACAGTTCAAAGTAGAAAAGGAGGTTTCTGGGGTGACATGATGTAAGGAGAGCTGATAGTACAGTCACTAGAAGATGTAGCATGACCTCAGAACGTGCAGGTGGATACGTGGTCGCAGGATGACCATCTCATCTATTTTCTCTCTGCTTCCTCCCCAATAGTCGTATAACTTTCTTTCTTGCATGGAAAACATCAGGTCCTTCATTCTGCATCTTAGCGCTGTAGTCACGTGGCAGAGGTTAAGTCTTGATGCTCCTTTTGGAACAAAGTCCTAAAATCACAGGGAAGGGATCCATGAACTTTAATTTTATCCCTTACCTCTTCTGGACAAATCAATGATTAGGCTTGTTTCAAGTGCAGATAAGCAATGGGAAAATGGGGACAGGGTCTGACTATAAACAGCACCTCTCTTGGAAAGTGTAGGACTTGGTGGTGTGGAGATGGAGAGCTGTGTCTAGGCAAAGGAAAATTGTAATAAAAACCAAGGAGAAGCCTACATTGTTTTTTCATGGTGGATATGCTAGCTCATTTAAGTTAGAATGCTAGCTCACTTTAAGTGGCTGTAGATAGATGACTAATAGCAGATCTGCCCCACATAAATGAGGGAAGTCCTAATGAAGTCAATAGACTTAAATGATTAAATGGTATTTTCTTCACGAAGCCTTTTTTGGATATTCGCTGAAGCCATGTCTAACTTTTCCAAGCATTTATGAATACCAGGAAACATTTTGCTATACTGTCTTATAAGTACTTAAATTGTCACTTGAGCAAAACTCTAAATCCCTAGCTCAACTATCAGATATCTTGTTTTATGTTTTGTTTTGTTTTAAGAAATATAGTGTTAAAGGTACATTATTTTCCACAGTCATTCCATAAGTGTTTCTTTAAAAACTACTAATTTGTTGCCGATATACTCAGTGTTTGGGATCCATAGATTACCAATGAGGATCCTTAAATACAACATGTGATTTGAAGTCCTTTTGTCTCCACCTCACTTCACATAGAAATCTAGCATGACAAAATTTGATCTAGCAATCATATTCCCTCTCCAAACACCAAAAGTGTATCTAGATGTAGTTTCATTTGCCTATCCAGAAAAATCAGAATTTTTCTCCCTTTTATGCCCAAAGACTATTAATGCAAATCCAATTGAATTTGCATTTGATTACATTTCTGATGGAAACATTCATATGCAAATGAAAATTCATGCAAAGATAGCCAGATAATTCAAATAGTTGCTGAAATATCAAGATAAAATTAGGATATTAAATGTAGATCCATCCACTTTTACTGGGTTACTCTAAGGTCATCAAGTGGAACAATATTCTGAAAAGCCTCAAATAATTTTTTTTTAAATATTCAAATAGGTATGTGTTCAGAAGGGAGCTGTGACATTACTTTGAATTGTCATAGTATGGAAAAAGATTTCAGCCACTATTTTAAAGTTAGCCATATTATTTAAAAACATTCACTTTAAGTGGGTGGTGGTGGCCCACGCCTTTAATCCCAGCGCTCCAGAGACGGAGGCAGATGGGTTTCTGAGTTCAAGGCTAGCCTGGTCTATAGAGTAAGTTTCAGGACAGCCAGGGCTACACAGAGAAACCTTGTCACAAAAAAAACCAAACAAACAAAAATAATAAAAAAGGAAATAAAAACATTCATTTAAAATTTTACCCTTCATCTTCTCTTATCGTTAAAAGCCAAAAGTAGCTCTTGGTAAGAGTATTTTAATGAGCCAAAAAATGGACGAATAGTTTATGTAAGCTGGTAGTTCCCACAAACTCCCTAGGGAACCAATGAAGCAAGTTCAGTGACATTTTCATTATGCCCCCTATCAATATCCTTTGAAAGCACCTATGGCCTTGTAAATGGAGCAACAGAGCCATGATCTTAAGGCTATTAAATCCAGCTAAGGACAGACATAAGCAAAACCTCCAGGTAAAATGCATTTGTCTACTTACTACCTTACATTCCAAATTCATTTTTAAGAGGAATGCAAACTTTGGAATCAGACAGCTGTTCTTGTTAAACTTGGCAGAAGTTGGAGTGAAAAGGGGGAAAGACTTGAGGTCACAGTATGCAGAATTGTTATCACCTAGTTTGGTGGCCCATAACATAAATATAATTCTCCTGATTTTTCTTCTGCTTGAGGTTTATCCATGGTTCCAATTCTCTCTAGAATTCTAATGTTTCTTGCTTCAGCAAATATCATGAACCATTTATCAGACTGAAAATTCTAAAGATAAAGATAACACAGTTTAGCATGTCACTTGGGCAAGCTGGATCTTAGAGACTTTACCTTGTAAATCTCTCGCAATTCTAGCTACTTTTCTTCATGTCTTCCACCACTTCCTTAATCTTTGTTTCTTGAGTGAGTCCGTACAGGAACATCCCAACTCCAACTTACCCTCAGCCAACTCTGAGCAAAACCAGCTCTTCTTTTTCTCCTATCCCTGTCATACTGTAGCCAAGTCATCAGTATAAAGTACAAGTGTTACCATTCCATACAACTGTCCTTGCTTAATATCCTTCAATACCTTCTTCTTGGTCCTAGAATAAAAATGAAAATCCTTAGTAGGGATACTACCCCCTGCATGTTCCCATTCCACTGCCTCTGCTCCCCAACATCCTACAGTTTTTTCTCTTTCACTCTGCACTCCAAGCTAGACACTGAGATGTCCACAGTCCTTCTATCACCTGTACACAGGCTGCTGCTCCAGCTTTGAGAGTAAGTGAATTTCAAGTTTCTCCCATTAAAGCTTTCCTAATCTTGTAGACCCCATTGGATTCTTGTGTTATCTTTGTTCATACCACAGTTCAACTACTTTTGGTCATAATATTCAGTAATATTTATTTTTGAGGTGGTAACATTTGGATTACTCTTTTTTTTCCTTTTTCTTCCTCTTTTATTTCTTTCTTTTTTTCCTCTTTATTTCTTCTTTTTCTATGGCTTCCTGAAGGGCAAGGTTAACTCTGGTCTTTGCTTAGGAGAATAAGACTTGCTTGTTAGGCTTTCAATCAATACATGTTGAACAAATGGCAGGTTCTATTTTTAGTCTTCTTCTCTAAACTCCATAAGTTTATAATAATGTGAACCAAAAGAGAAAAAGAAAATTGACTAACTTGCTTGAACATCATCACATCACAACTTGCTAAGGAGTTTTTGTATAGCAAACACTGCAATGTTTCCTGTAGCAAAGAAGGTAGGGTGAAAGATGTAACCCAATCAGAGGGAGCTGCTTTCAAACCATGGTATCAGGAGTCTGTCATGCATTGAGCTAGCAAAGCACTTTCCCAGCAACCATAAATAATAACTAACAACTACTCTTCCAGCTCTAACTTATGCATAATCTTTTATTTGGAATATAGAGCCATAACTAATTTTGGGGATGTATCTAGAGATTTTAAGTATTCCATTCCTTGTGTCACAAATTGCTGAAATTATGGTTCACAACTATGGTTTCATAAAAATAAGACCATAACTTAAAAAATTAAAATCATATAGAAATAATGCTGCAGCTTTATCAGTGTAACTCCATTACTTTTTATTTTATTTGTATCAGCTGTAAGCTTAATTTTATTTCCTTTGACTATACAATGATGAACAAAAAATTAAAATCACAGTAAGAGAGACTGCTTCATTCTGTGACTTTTTAGCACAAGTCACACTGTTGTATTTGTATATTTGTAGGGGTGTCTGTCCTTTCACATCTGTCTTATAATGTGTAGACCTGACTATCTCTCAGATTCAAAAGAGAACATAATAAAAACTTATATTTAGCAACAGATGGATCTGTGGATAGGGATATGATGTTTAGTATGCCTTAAGAAAGTTAAATTTCCTTTTTATTTTATTTTTATTTTTTATTCAAAACACTTTATTCAAAGGCTTGGGGAAGGGCAGGAGGCCCATGCTGTCTGTTGGCCTCCTCAGCGTAGATCTTCAAGTCTCCCTGTCACTAAGAGCTAAATTTACTTTTCTTAAGACAAAAGGAAGTTTCACATAGACCATTAAAGTATCAGTAAGCTTACATTAGGTCACATTTAGGGATTTTATTTCCACTTAAAATTTTTTTAATAAATGCATTTTAAATTTTCTGTCATTTGTATGTGAGTTATAGATGAGCATTCTAAGAACAAATATGCCTACTTAATGTAAGCAAAGTAAGCTCTTTTGAATGTATTATAAAATAAGCATTTAATCAATAATTGGTCATCTTCCCTTCAGACAAACAAATGAGTTACTTTAAGCCTTACTAGTAACAAGTTAACCTCTGTTACTAACAATGATGTAGAGGACTTGGTCTCCTAGGAAAAAGGCCCTGAAAAGACATTTCTCTTCTGCTTATGGTTTCAGTTAAGAATGCAAATTGCACATCAGACTTTGAGGAATACTTTGCCAAAAGAAAACTGGAGGAACGAGATGGCCATGCAGTAAGCATTGAAGAGTACCTTCAGCGAAGCGACACGGCCATTATTTACCCAGAAGCCCCGGAGGAGCTGTCTCGCCTTGGCACACCAGAGGCCAATGGGCAAGAAGAAAATGGTAAGGCTGTAATTCATTTTTAGCCACTATACTGACCTCTGCAGCTGTTACAATTACAAATGCACTACATGCCTGGGTGTTTACCTTAAAATTTGAAGAACAGCTGCAGAGGCATGGAATTTCATGAGCAAAGATTAGAACTGTAATTTTAGGGTATTGTGAAATTTTTTTTTTTGTCAGCAAATTTGTGTCACTTGTACATCCAATACAGAATAAGAACAATTACAGCCCATTTCTAAGAGATAAAAATATCTAAATATATTCCTAAATATATTCAGAGATATTTTACTTTTGAGGAAAAAAAAAAGTTTAAGATCACTGACCCTCACCTTTTGTTCTCTGATACCTGAAAATCTCCTTCCTTCCTGTGAATTCCTGAGTAACATGTGAGTCTAGGGTCAGAGGGACTGTCAGTCACCCAAAGGGAATTTCTTCATTTGTCAGCTGTTTAAATCCCCACTCCCCACAAATAAGCTCAAGTAATTAATTAATTTTCGAGCGCAGTGTGAACTGATTCGGACAAGGCTGCCCTGGATGTGCAAGGGGCCTGGTTGAGAGGAGGCCAGGCTCAATGATGGCGCTCTGCTGGAGCAGATTGCAATGATTCCTGTCATAGCAGCCCGGGCAGCCAGCCCATTAGCTGCCATTGATTTACTGACCTTTTGGCCCGCTCCTCTCCCTCTCGCCTCTCGGCTACAGACCTGCCACCTGGAACTCCAGATGCTTTTGCCCAACTGCTGACCTGCCCCTACTGCGACCGCGGCTACAAGCGCTTGACATCGCTGAAGGAGCACATCAAGTACCGCCACGAGAAGAATGAAGAGAACTTTTCCTGCCCTCTTTGTAGCTACACATTTGCCTACCGCACCCAGCTCGAGCGGCATATGGTGACGCACAAGCCAGGGACAGATCAGGTGGGGGTTGGTTCTAAGTGATTTCTTTCTATAATAACCCCTTAGAGAAACGATATTGCTTTGATTGGCAATCATTATTAATTTTTCATGGCATTTTGAAGATGCAGATCTTTTAATGGTAATAGCTTTAATTGAGGTCTAAATGATTTTTTGATGGTCTCTTCTAATATGATTTAATAGTCTTATGTTCACGATCGAATGAGTGTGTTAATTTCTAATTTAGAAATTTTATTTGCACTTTAACTTGACTTTAGTTTCATTTTTATGTTCCACAAAAAGTGAATGAAATTGTAGCATTTTAATTATACATTATTAAACATCTCAGCAATTTTAATTCCATTTTTCACCTAGTTTTGCTTAGGCATTTTTTTTTCATATAGGACCTAACGCGTAGTAAAAAGTTTCATTTGCCATGAAACACTTTCAAATTACTTAGAATACTTTTACAAGCTTTCTAATTTATGAAATGTAGTTATTTTTAGGAAGACATATATATTATATGCATATATACATAATAAATTGGAAAAAATAAATGATAAAGAACATTGGTTATATTTAAAATAATCTCATCTCAATATATATGCTTGTAGGTAAAAGTCAAAATTTTCTGCCTCTTTTGGCTTACTTGTTTTGAAAATAAGAACCCTGTCTTGGAAAGGGTCTTAAATCCCTGCACTGACTGAACAGGACTGATTCACAGCATCTCTTAAATGTTTCAGCAAAACTGTTCTTTCTGTCCTCCTGGGAGAACTGACTCTGCAAATTGATATTATGATGTGTTGGGTGGTCACAGTAATGGCGTTTCATAAGTCACAATAACTGTCCCTACAGATATAGAATTGCCCTAAATGAACTTTGGGGCAAAAAAAAAACACCCCCCCCCAAAATATTATATATTTTTAAAATTAGTTAAATATGACATTCTGTATAAAACTCCAATTTGTCCTCTTAGGTTTTATTGTCTTAGAATAAGGAAAAGAAGGTAAAAAAACACAATTAAGCAAGAATGGAAATACTGTGCTAAGAATTTTTACCATTTAAGACACTATGTCACAATATCACACCATTTGTCTCTGATTGGACTGGTAACTCCAACGTTTTCCAAAGATCAGCTATAAGTAATATGCTTCTGTAGTTACACTTTTGTAACAGTTTATCTTCTCATGCTTCTATGCACAAAAACTCTAGGAAAAAATGTCTAGATATTTATCTAGTATAACTGCTTTAAATTTCACATGCAGAAGTGTGATTGTGTTGGCGCATTATGAATGGTAGCTTTGGTGTTGAAAAGTCCCCTCATTTGCTCATGGCATTTACAATTAGTAAATTAAAATGATTGTATCATATTAACAGTGGCACAACTAAAGTTTATAGTAGTCCTCTGAGGGCTGTGGGGAGACAAAGCAGCTGTTGCTGTTTGTTTATGCAACTCAGCAACATATGAGCGTTGGTCCCTCAATGGCGCTCGGCGGGTTGGGCTCCGCTTGATCTTTGAAGGTTGCTGCTGTTTGAACAAACCTCCCTGTGTCCCATGTAACACCATCTGTCTCACTAGGAATGTGGGAAGATTCAGCACACCCTAGCAGTTGTCATACCGTTTCTGTGCTGTCTTTTTGCAGAAGGCTTTTGTGCCATTGCTTCGGAAAAAGCTGGCCTCCTACCTTGAGCATCCAGAGTGGATGACTATTTTTTCCCTAGAATTCCAAGTCACAGTGCTTTCCCCCCTTGTTCAAAAAGGTCAGCTATGTTTGATTGCATCTGCACTGTTTCTGCTTGTCTTTTCAACAAACTTTCTTTTTTCTTTTGGTCCTCGCACACTACTAAAAAGGAAATTGAAAAGTCGTTGAAGTCCTTCCTACTGGCTTGTGATAAAACTGCTCAAGCAGCTATAACCCAAGATACTGTCTCTTATTTGATAATGAATCAAATCTGATAGGCAGTAGCTAAGAAAAGCAGAGTTGACATGGGCCAGTAGCACTGTGAGCAGAATATTTAAACAGGCATACCAAATATTTATAGTTACAGGTTTTTGTTTTGGTTTGGTTTGTTTTTTTATTATTATTATTTTTTTGTCTTTTATTTGGAAGGGTTTTTGGACACTTCTTTCAATTTTAGTTTGATTTAGTGTAAGATGTGCTTTTACCAGAAAAGTTGATGAAATTTTGTTTTTTTAAGTGTGGGTTAAAAAACAAAAAAGAACAACTTACAAGTTTCTAATTTTCAGGAAACTAATTTTATTTCAACAAGGTAGCAGTATTCCAAAAGAAAATCTTTAGGTTTTAGATCCTACCCTACACAAAAAGGTCCACGAATATCTCTACAATTATACTTTCTCATTTCAAGGGTCAAAGCAACACTTTCAGAAGAAAAAAAAAAAGATGACGGGTATAATTGTGGAGCAAGTGTCAGCTGCTCATGTGAAGCACTTAAAAAAAGTTGCCATTTTATTGCCAGCATTATCACTTTTATTGCCACTCTGGAAGACTGTGCGGATAAATAAGCATGCATTCCGGCCTCTCGGCCTGTCTGAAAAAGAAGCCTTGACAAAGATTCCTAAGCAACCTCCTTTGTGCCTCCTGAACAAAAATGATGACTGTCTTTCTCCCTTTCACAGCACCAAATGCTAACCCAAGGAGCAGGAAATCGGAAGTTCAAATGCACAGAGTGTGGCAAGGCCTTCAAGTACAAGCACCATCTGAAAGAGCACCTCAGAATTCACAGTGGTGAGTAGCAGCGTGCTCTCGTTCTTATGTTTGCATTCTTCCCAATCAGTGAAGGTTGTGAAGACTGTTTAAATGCACCCAGTCCAGGCTGTAGTGTTTTGGACTTACCCATTCATTTCATAAGCTCTGTGCACCTTGGAGGGTCTTATGTTACCTCTGTAAATGTTCATCCTTCTTACAAAGCACAAGGGCTTTGGTTTGTTTGGTTGTTTTTGCCAAATCTGAAACTGTGCGTCTTTGACCTGGATATATTTAGGCTTTAATTTTAGAAAGATATTCATTTTGTTACCTAAACTTATACAAGAAACAGTAAGAGAAAATTGGGCAAGGGCTTGTGTAGGCTAAACATTCTTGACTACTGATAACTGTACATCATAAACCCACATCCCACCACTGAGATTTCTGCTTCATACGTGGTTTGATAGCTCTGCCAAGCATTTTATTACCAAATTGGATGCTATTCAAAGAACTAGTTAAATTGGTAGAATCAATGGAATCTCCACAGAGTTGATTAAAGCCATGGCTACACTTCCCTTTAAACACCATGACATCTTTATTGTACTATTGACCACACATTAATCTGACACTCTGTTTAAATAGGACGCTGCCGATGGCCTGACAAGATTTGGGATCCTAGTTGGAAAAGGCATAGATAGCCTTCGCCTTCCACAGCTCACATCTTGAATTATGTCCACTCGGGGTAGATAAAGCCCAGAAATAGTTATGGTCACATAACTCTGACTTGAGCATCTAGAATGTAGGGTCCACTCCCCTGAGTTCATTTCATTTGCTTCCACAGATTCTCTCTTGTCTTGGCAGACAACTCCACTTGTTACCTAACCTAAGAAATCTAATGCTAATTTTAATTTTCATTTTAGGTGAAAAACCTTACGAATGCCCAAACTGCAAGAAACGCTTCTCCCATTCTGGTTCCTACAGTTCACACATCAGCAGCAAGAAATGTATTGGTTTAATCTCAGTAAATGGCCGAATGAGAAACAATATCAAGACAGGTTCTTCCCCCAATTCTGTTTCTTCTTCTCCTACTAACTCAGCTATTACTCAATTAAGGAACAAGTTGGAAAATGGAAAACCACTTAGCATGTCTGAGCAGACAGGCTTACTTAAGATTAAAACAGAACCACTAGACTTCAATGACTATAAAGTTCTTATGGCAACACATGGGTTTAGTGGTACTAGTCCCTTTATGAATGGTGGGCTTGGAGCCACCAGCCCTTTAGGTGTGCACCCATCTGCCCAAAGTCCAATGCACCACTTAGGTGTAGGGATGGAAGCCCCTTTACTTGGATTTCCCACTATGAATAGTAATTTGAGTGAGGTACAGAAGGTTCTACAGATTGTGGACAATACGGTTTCTAGGCAAAAGATGGACTGCAAGACTGAAGAAATTTCAAAGTTGAAAGGTTATCACATGAAGGATCCATGTTCTCAGCCTGAAGAACAAGGAGTTACTTCTCCTAATATTCCACCTGTTGGTCTTCCGGTAGTGAGTCACAATGGTGCCACTAAAAGTATTATTGACTATACCTTAGAAAAAGTCAATGAAGCCAAAGCTTGCCTCCAGAGCTTGACTACTGACTCAAGGAGACAGATCAGTAACATTAAGAAAGAGAAGCTACGTACTTTGATAGATTTGGTCACTGATGATAAAATGATTGAGAACCACAGCATATCCACTCCATTTTCATGCCAGTTCTGTAAAGAAAGCTTCCCAGGCCCTATTCCCCTACATCAGCATGAACGCTACCTGTGTAAGATGAATGAAGAGATCAAGGCAGTCCTGCAGCCTCACGAAAACATCGTCCCCAACAAAGCTGGAGTTTTTGTTGATAATAAAGCCCTCCTCTTGTCATCTGTACTTTCTGAGAAAGGACTGACAAGCCCCATCAACCCATACAAGGACCACATGTCTGTACTCAAGGCATACTATGCTATGAACATGGAGCCCAACTCTGATGAACTGCTGAAAATCTCCATTGCTGTGGGCCTTCCTCAGGAATTTGTGAAGGAATGGTTTGAGCAAAGAAAAGTCTACCAGTATTCAAATTCCAGGTCGCCATCACTGGAAAGGACCTCCAAGCCGTTAGCTCCCAGCAGTAACCCCCCTACAAAAGACTCTTTATTGCCCAGGTCGCCTGTAAAACCTGTGGACTCCGTAACATCACCATCTATAGCAGAAATCCACAACAGTGTTACGAGTTGTGACCCTCCTCTCAGGCTAACAAAACCTTCCCATTTCGCCAATATTAAAGCAGTTGATAAACTGGACCACTCAAGGAGCAATACTCCTTCTCCTTTAAATCTTTCCTCCACATCTTCTAAAAACTCCCACAGTAGCTCATACACTCCAAATAGCTTCTCTTCCGAGGAGCTGCAGGCTGAGCCTTTGGACCTGTCATTACCAAAACAAATGAGAGAACCCAAAAGTATAATAGCCACAAAGAACAAAACGAAAGCTACTAGCATAAATTTAGACCATAACAGTGTTTCTTCATCATCTGAAAACTCAGATGAACCTCTGAATTTGACTTTTATCAAAAAAGAGTTTTCAAATTCCAATAATCTGGACAGCAAAAGCACTAACCCTGTGTTCGGCATGAACCCATTTAGTGCCAAGCCTTTGTACACAACTCTTCCACCACAGAGCGCATTTCCCCCTGCCACTTTCATGCCACCAGTTCAGACCAGCATCCCCGGGCTACGACCATACCCAGGGCTGGATCAGATGAGCTTCCTACCACATATGGCCTATACCTACCCAACAGGAGCAGCTACCTTTGCTGATATGCAGCAAAGGAGGAAATACCAGAGGAAACAAGGATTTCAGGTAACAAGATGTGTCTTTTTGCTCTGAAGAAAGCAAATGATAAGTTTGGTCTAGGACGTATGACACCCTAGCTGTGATTCCCAGCCTGTCCAGTACAAAACGAAAAATTACCTAGATGATGTACAGGTGATGGAAAACATTAAGTGGGGGAAAAATCAGAAATAGGAAGGTTTTTAAACATGCATCTAAAACCCTGAGTGAGCTAGCAAAGCTAATGGCTAAAAAGATAAGCTTATAAGGAAGCTAAGGCAAGAAGATTGCGAGTTGAAGGTTAGGCAGCATAGCAGGACCCAGTCTCCACAACAAACAAAATGAAGAATTCTTTCGAAAGCCGGGCGGTGGTGGCGCACGCCTTTAATCCCAGCACTTGGGAGGCAGAGGCAGGCGGATCTTTGTGAGTTCGAGGCCAGCCTGGTCTACAAAGTGAGTCCAGGACAGCCAGGGCTACACAGAGAAACCTTGTCTTGAAAAACCAAAAAAAAAAAAAAAAAAGAATTCTTTCGAGAATTATGCATTGATGCTAGTATTTGGTAGGTTTACCTGTGTGCTTGAAACTAAAATGTGTAACAGCCATATGCTTTGAAAGACTTGAAGGAATTACAGATTTAAATTTTAATATATATTTTATTTTGTGGACAATTTTGAAGAGTATTTTTAAAAATATTTTGCATGATACACAGGACTTTTTGCATAATCTTCAAATTATCATATAATTGATAGGTGGTAGAATGTGAAAGCAGGCATTGCTTTAGCATTATTTTGTATAATCCTTGTTTGCAAAACAGGATCCAAAGTGGTGGTGCACAGTTGTAACAGCTGTCCAGTAGTATTCCAGTTTACAACACATCTGCCCTCTTTCTAAATGCATTTAAGCCTATTTAATCTTCTCTAGTATTAATTACTGCAAATATAGTCTAAGAAAACTAAACTGTGGGCTGGCAAATAGGATTGTAGGTTATCATGCAAGTTTGCACTCCTTTGGACCACGACAAAATAAATATCAAGAAATTTAATAATTTACTGATCCGCTTTCATTATTGCTCAGTGCTGAAGGCTGTTTTAACATAGATAGAACATTGATAAAAAGTGTTATTAATATTCCCTATTTCAAATTAGAAAATTAAATATAAAAATATAGCTTAGGGCTTTTAGTTGGTAGACATACATTTAAATAGATTGTATAATAATAATATTTTGTACCTAAATATAAAATTCAATTAAAGTGAGGTTTCTAAGGCTACTAATCATTTCTGAAGTGAAATACACTGGAAAATACAGCAATTTTGATATTTAATGTTCACTTATGGATATTCTCTAGTATTAAAAACATAGTGGAAGATTTAAGAAAACTGTTTTTCCCACCTATGTCAGAGAGGGTTTAAGTTTTTGTTGAACTGTGAAACTTCACATATTGTTAAGAAAAAAAACTAGAAGATTTTAGTCATGAGATAGATTGACACCTAGCGTTTTTGAGGCTCTCCACTTGTCAGCCTATGCATAGTTGTTTGCTGTAAACACAAAGAGAAGAGACCATGTTGAACTATGTGATTATATCACAGGGAGAATTGCTTGATGGAGCACAAGACTACTTGTCAGGCCTAGATGATATGACAGACTCCGATTCCTGTCTGTCTCGAAAGAAGATAAAGAAGACAGAAAGTGGCATGTATGCATGTGACTTATGTGACAAGACATTCCAGAAAAGCAGTTCCCTTCTGCGACATAAGTACGAACACACAGGTATGAGCGACTTTGACTAGCTAGCTAGAGCTCTCCGGCCTCCTGTACATTTTATAATATTTAATGAGTACACTTGTGCAACATAAGACGTAGCATATGTGGATACCTTCAACAAGAAAGAAGTAATGCTTTTGCATAACTCGGTAGGACTCTTGTGTTGCTTGTTTATTGGACCATTCATGTGTTTATGAGTGCGCTTGTCTTCCTAACTTTCAAGTTATCTGTAAAACAAATTTACGTATCATGTCAAAGGAAAATTTAAATGCCCAGGGTAATGAAATGGCATGATGAGAGATAATTATTGAAAGTATCTTCAAATTCTTAAGCTGTAGTTAATTTATATATGTATAAAAATCTTGTAATAAATCTAGTCAACGATACATTAGTGTACTCATCCAAACATCGAGTAACCCATGGTTTGGGGTGACTTTGTTTGGTTTACATTAATTGGTCACTTTTGAATCAAGTATAAATGTTACTTCCATAAAAGAAAAACAAAAGACCAAATAGGCTACTGAATCCTGTAACAGAAAGACTAAAATAATATTTCCAATTCATGTATTATCTATTAACCACCAACAGTTAAAAAGAGCAGATAAGATGGTAGCCTTGGTGGTGCTGATGACTAGAGCTGATGTGTTACTTTCTCTTGAAAGTGCCATCATGTAAAAAAATATTTTTCACAATCCAAGATAGATCTGTAGCTCTGTTGTAGAGTTTCCATCAACTCTCTCTTCTCCCCATGTTTCTTCCCTAAACAAGAAAATCTAGCCTCATCCTGTCCCTAACCCTTTTCCAGGTCTTCTCCACTAGAAATCTGGCAAGCTGTATTAGACCTGGGT
>CAJQZJ010033849.1:2424359-2429359 GCA_907164525.1 Lophiomys imhausi
TGGGGAAAGAAAAAGTGTACAGTCATATTCAAAATATTGGAAATGGGAGAAGAAGGGATAGAGTGCAGGAGAACCTGTTACTTTAAACAAGGGCAAATATTAACATTAATCCATATGGGGGAAGTAGTGATGGGGTAAAAGAGAAAAAGAGGTGTTAATTTTTTAACTACCTGAAAATAGGGTATGTGTCCTGGTATGGGAAGATGCCTTGGGAAACACAAGCACCCTCAACTCTTCACAGGTTCCTCACTAGCCATGTGTTGGAGGTAGCACATGTGAGCAGACTCAAGCTGAACACTTGGGGAAAGCGGTATGTGCTGGATCACTAGTGCTGAGGGCACCCTGTGAAGAGGACCAAGGTTGTAACAGCCTTGCTCCTGCTCCAACCAGTTCAGATCCTTTTTCTCCAACCATACTATCTGTGGCTATCATTTTAAAGGTCAACTGATGATGCTCTTAAAACATCCCAAATTGATTAGCAAATCTACACAGATTTTATACTTAGGCTGTATATTTGAAACATCAAAATTTCCCTACACTGTTCATGTATCATTCTTTCTTTAATACTGAGTCTTATTTAAGTGTTTACAGAGTAAAAAAAAATATTTTTACGCCTAAAATTTACTTTAATTTTAATCAACTTCAAATATATTTTGTATTTCGTTATTCAGCTACAATAGGCACATCACTGAAGCCATCTTTCCCTCTCTGATTGGTCTTATTATATGACCATATGCAAACCCTATCCTTTTCTACATGGTGAGTGGAAAACTTTTATTTTAGTGAGGGCTCTCATACTTAGTGACATCCAGTCGGTCTATTTATCTCCTGTAAATAAGCTAGTCCATAAACTTCATAGGTCTTCAGCTAGTTGAGAGACCCAAAAGTTGACAAACATAAATGTATATATATTTAATTTTTTAAAAAAGCACATTATTTTAAAAGTAAAAGTAAAATATTCTGGTCTTTTAAGATGAGAGATCTGTTACTTAGAAACATTGCTTAGCAACAGGATGCTAACCATTGAATGGGGTCTCTAAACTGGTGATCAGTCATCCTCCTGTTGGTGCCCCAGCTTGTCAAGTTTCCAGTATGTTAACTTTTTGGTCTCTTGACCAAACATCTCACAACATTACTACTGTCACTGTATTAGGTTCCATCCAAGGAAAATTCTTCATGAAATTTGTCAGTATGATGTATGTGCAAATTTAGCTTACTTTCTTCTAACTGGGCCCCATAAGCCTTTTGTTTATATAATATCTAATAATATTTTAAATGAAGTAATATGAATATTATAAGAGAGAACTGTCTTGACGCTAAGGCTGGGCATTGAAGTTGAATTGTCATTTGATTATTACATGTTGATTATAAATGTGTCATTGATAAAGTATGTTTGTTATCTGTCTATAGAATTGTTTAAATTAAGAAGAAAACTAGTGTCTATTCATGGGATTCTCTGCTCTTTTGCCTCAATCTATTTTAAATTTATTTCCTAGGCAGATACCAAAGTCATACTGCTTAATTCTCTTACCAATGGCTTATTGCTTGCTTGTTTGCTTGTCTTTTGGGGGGTGGGAGGCACCCTGGATAGTATAGAGAAGGAAATACTATGTAAATGTTATCTTCAATTGGAATAATTGTCATACACAATGACTGAAATAAAAGATCTGAACCTCCTGCTAGGCACTGTCAAGGACTCATTTGTACCCACTACAATTTTAATCTGAAATCTATTGAGTGTTTTCTCTGTTGAGACATTGTGGCAGGTGCTTTCAAATGACCTTATTTAGGAAAGAAATAAAAATATTTCTATTTCTGTGTAGACAGAGTCTACATTTTAAATAAAGTTCTGGTTAATTTTACTCCTAAGTTACATGGCAGTTTTTCATATCACAAACCTTGTATTTTCTATTAACTTTAGTCTTCATTCTCATTGTCAGATGAGTCATGAACCTAGATAACCGTGGAAAGAATGCCCCTAAATGTTTTGATTCATTTAATAACAATTTGAATGTCTTTCTGAATCTTGTTCATATAGAAATTTTTTTTTTTTGGTTTTTTTCGAGACAGGGTTTCTCTGTGTATCCTTGGCTGTCCTGGACTCACTTTGTAGACCGGGCTGGCCTCGAACTCACAAAGATCCGCCTGCCTCTGCCTCCCAAGTGCTGGGATTGAAGGCGTGTGCCACCACCGCCCGGCTTAGAAATTTGATTCTAGGACATTTTAATTTGAATCAGGTAAACTAATCAAACAAATTAAGATGAAATAAGTTCCCAAGTTAATTCTTACTTTAAATCGAATTTATTAAATACTTGTTAGAGAATGTTCTCAAGATTAGCAGAATATTTAGTAGAAGGTAAGTGTCAAAACTCTCAGCCACTCACTGCTTTTCTCCTTTGCATAGCATCACAGTTCAGTACTTTATCCTTGCAGGGTGTCAGTTTATGATACGGAACTAGTGGGGTCCTATTACAAGAACAGTGCCTATTATTAAATGAATTCTTTGAAAGCTGGCTGCCTGTCACCATGGAATCCATCTCCCATGCATTCTGAAAGGTCTGGAAGTTTGTATTGGAGAATGGTTGCTTTCTATCCAGATGCTGCTCTAGTTCTACTATTTTGGAAAATAAAAAGTGTTATTGGCTGAAAGACCATTCAAAATGTTTCCTGTATTCTCTCCATGAAGTGACTTAACTTTGATCCTGAGCCAATGAGACAGTAGTATCAAAAAGACATCATGGGACAGCTTTGTTCATGCACATTTTAGCAACTAAAGCAACAAGAAATTTTCATGTGTAATTTATCTCCATTCAGAGTTATTTCTTACATATACTCTACTGCTTGATGCATGCATCTTGCTAAGAATTTAAGAAATAGTTGTGCATGGATTAATAGACAAGAGTTACGTGATTTAACCTAATTGGCTGTTCACTACAGTGTCTTGTACTAAACACTTTATTAATCCTGTCTCCATTATTCTATCTATGGCCAGTCCTCAGGCTAAGTCTCCAAATGAGTTTTCTTTATCTGCAAAGACCTTGATTCTGGAAGCATTTGACATACCTCATACTGTACCTACCACAGCCTGTCCTAAAAGATGAATTTAAATGAAATTCCGGATCCTTATTGAACACTATCCCATTCTGCCCCCATGGGACAAGTGACATCACCATGTCTTACCTTTCTCCTTGTAAAATTATCACTTTAAATATATGCATACAAACAAGAAAGACCAAAATTATACTGTACCAGCTTGAACATTTCCTGAAAGGTTAATAAAAATGCATTCCTAAGTTTTTCTCAAATATAGTTCTGCTTCCTCTTGTTACCTACCTGAATGAAAAAGTGCTATCTGCTGATTCCTACCACTCTACCAGAACGTTCTGTCATCCAGCTCACCTCATATAAAGCATCTTTTCCCAAACTTAAAGAATGGTTCTTATAGCCGGGCGGTGGTGGCGCACGCCTTTAATCCCAGCACTTGGGAGGCAGAGGCAGGCGGATCTTTGTGAGTTCGAGGCCAGCCTGGTCTACAAAGCGAGTCCAGGACAGCCAGAGATATTCAGAGAAACCCTGTCTCGAAAAACCAAAAAAAAAAAAAAAAAAAATGGTTCTTATACATCTTAAATTAAGCTTGTTATCTTTGGGCTATTAGCTGCCTTGAAGTAGGTTAATATTTATAATATTATAATAATTTTGTCTGCATTTCCCAATTAGTGAGCAATAGCAAATTGTTTTGAGTTCTTATCTTATGGGCAAAAAACTTCTTCCTACTTAAATATTATGCCTACTCATATAACTCACCACTACATTTCTATTGGAAGTTCCTGTAAAATGAAGACTATCAATGAAATAGCATATAACTGTCTACAGCATTTTCTAAGTAGTGGCATGCCCTGGAGGCATTCAATAACATTATTAAAGATATTTGATTACTAATTGGGATTGTATATCACCATATAACTGAATACCTGAAGTGTGCAGAATGGCTTCTTAATCTTATAATATGACACTTAGCAAATGAAAATAGGGTTGCCTCTACTAATGCTGGTGTTTTAATTTAATTTGCTGAAATAAGAGTTTGTAGTCAGAAACAGAAGCACCTAGCTTTACGTATGTTATGACGGTACATCATGCTCTACACCACACATTTGACATTAACTGTGGAGCATCAGGCTGATAATTTTTTTTTGTCAGTTCTATTTTGGAAATAAAGTTTTAAGTATGACAGCTATGGAAGGTGCTGAAGGCGTTCCAGTGCTATTTGTGGCCTGGAATCAACCAGATGTGTTTAGTCTTGGCAGAGGTTTCAGGTTCCAAACACTGGTTAGAAACTGCCTGGAATGTGAACGGAAGCACATCGTTCTCCAGCTAAAGAGTATTTTAACACTCAACAAGTGGCTGACATCTCATGGAAAACTCTAGAGGGAAAATACTATTTGCAGCTAGTTCAGACTCCATGAGATACATCTTTCTAGTTTGTATTTCAGGTGGTTTCTTCTCGAAGTTCTATTCTTAGAATCCTATGACTGATAAGACACTCTTAACATCTTCTTGCTTCTACTCTGTTCTTTCTAACTGGGCAGTTTGGTCCTGTTTAATACTAAAGTCCACTTTCAAAGCAGCTAACTCATGATATAACACACAAAGTCAGTGATGATGCAATCTTTAATTCTCTTACGCATTAAAAATGTGTAAAGTTAAAAAAAATGTAAAGAAGAGAAGGATTGTCTGGTGATGGTTGCTGTAGGTCATAGACTGTCTAGAAATGTCTTGTTTCACAGACTTTTTTTTTTTTTTTTCGATTTGAGACAGTTAGTGACCAAGTCTCCATTTTGGGTTCCCCTTCGGCAGCTATCTCATTGGTTACCTAATCACACTCATCAGCAAGCCATGGGAAGCCAGATTATGAGATGAAAACGCACCTTCACCTCGTTGAGTTAGACCATAGTGCGTCGACCTTTCAGACATAAGCAGACATGCTTGTGCCTGAGTCTGGA
>CAJQZJ010033849.1:2434359-2435728 GCA_907164525.1 Lophiomys imhausi
AAAAACATTCCTACATCTTAAAGCATTAAAAAGTCACAGGTGACTCGTGTGATCATTTTATATATTAATAAATATTACAATATATATGTGAACACATCACAAATCATATTGGTGAACCAAGAGGCTGTTAATGCCTCTCTTTAGTATACTGACATAACCTAATATACTAAAATGGGAAGGGGCTTTTAGTCACTGAATATGCATCATGAAACAAAGATGAAGAAAATACATGGCTTGTGCCCATCATGAAAAAGATTCATACTGAAGGCTTAGCTTTGGTTTTTATTCAATTAAATTGTCAAAATGTGCACAGTGACTTTTTTTTTTTTTTAGAACTTGAGACATTTGTGATGTTGGCTGTTTAAATCTTTGTTACCTTCGCTGTGAACTGAAATTGTACATATTTAGTAAATCATGCAAACAAAACAAACTTTTTAGACAATATTTTTATTGGAGAGTTTTCTTTTCCTGTATCCATGTTTAAAAAAAAAAAGACCTCCTTTCCCCAAATAAAAAATGTCAATACTAAATTTTAAAAAGTATAAAGGAATGATTGCTTCCTTTAGAGTAAAACATTTAAATAAACATGGAGAGAATTGGCAACATGTTCTTTTTGGGCTAGTAGGCCGTGTCCAATTTTTTGGGTTAAAGTTTCAGAGGGCCTCTGTTTCAGGTTTGAAGATAATATACTAATCTCTGAATTAAACAAATGCTCTTAAGTATCAGGATAAATCCCTCAGTCTTCATTTGTGTATGAAGTGCAGCATTAATCAGAGAAATGACTGAGACAGCGTGATGCTGACTGTGCCACAAGCTAAAATTCCTCTATTAAAACAATCACCTGCCACCCACAATGGTCCAGTGCGACATGTTAAAATACTCCAAAATAGAGAGCATGGAAAAATGGACATCATCATTCCCACTTGGCCTTGAGAAGAACATGAGAAAGATTCTAATAATTTTAGTCAAAGAAAATGATGATTTAAAAATACATGAAGATTAAAGTGGTGACAAATGATCTTTTAAGTATTTCTAATTGGCCATCCTCATTCACAGCATTGATTCCACAGAAATTGCAAATCCTAAGGAT
The DNA here is from genome assembly GCA_907164525.1 of Lophiomys imhausi. Classification (NCBI taxonomy): domain Eukaryota; kingdom Metazoa; phylum Chordata; class Mammalia; order Rodentia; family Muridae; genus Lophiomys; species Lophiomys imhausi. The sequence continues at coordinate 2,435,450 of CAJQZJ010033849.1, forward strand.
CCTGACTAGGGAGTGTACCCCATCAGCTTTCTTTCACTCTGCAGCAGTGCCTGTTAGGTTGGAAAGGAAGGATAAGACCCCAAAATGTTAAAAATAGACTTCTTCTCTGGCAAGAAATTTAAAATTGGCAAGGACAGAACTCAGAAAGAACCAACTTCACATAAGGAAGCATTCAGAGAAAGATTGCTGCCTTGCCATCTGACCATTTTCAGAATAGTCAAAAAGTAAGTAGTGTGTATGTGTGTGTGTGTGTGTGTGTGTGTGTGTGTGTGTGTGTGT
>CAJQZJ010033849.1:2485728-2514671 GCA_907164525.1 Lophiomys imhausi
TCAGGTGCCAAATACATATGGACTGGACATTGGGAATGTATGCTAAGCCATATAACTCTTATAATCGTGGCCTATTTATTTCTGTTGTTTTGTATTGTATTTATAGTTATAAGAAAAAGAACCATTATTTGGACTGAAAGGGAGAGCTGTTGGGGGGAAAAATAAATACCTTAAACTAAAAAAAAAAAAAAAGAAGAAGTAAAGAGGATGGGGGGGTTGAGGGGGAGGAGGGTGGAAGGGTGGGACTGGAGGGAGGAGTAGGGAGGGGATTGTGATTGAGATGTAATTTGAAGAAATAAAAAATAAATTATTAAAAAAAATCTATCACGCACAACATACAAGAAATCACGGACTCAATGAAAAGAAGGAACCTAAGAATTATAGGCATAGAGGAAAGAGAAGACTCCCGACTACAAGGTCCAGGAAATATCTTCAACAAAATCATAGAAGAAAACTTCCCAAACCTAAAGAAGGAGATGCAGGTAAAACTCCAAGAGGCTTGCAGAACAGCAAACAGATTAGATCAGAAAAGCAACAGCTCTGGCCACATAAGTATTGAAACTCCAAATGTAGAGAACAAAAAAAAACGATATTGAAAGCTGTAAGAGAAAAAGGCCAGGTCACATACAATGGCAGACCCTTCAGAATTACACCTGACTTCTCCTCAGAAACTTTAAAAGCTAGAAGGGCCTGGACAGATGTCCTACAAGCCCTGAGAGAACATAGGTGCCCAGCCAGACTACTATACCCAGCAAAACTCTCTATCAACATAGATGGAGAAAACAAGATATTCCATGACAAAATCAAATTTAAACAATATATACTCACAAACCCAGCCCTACAGAAGATCCTAGAAGGAAAATTCCAACACAGAGAAGATAACTACACCCAAGGAAACACATGAAATAGAAAACTCCATAGCAACAAAACCAAAAGAAGCACAGGACGGACACCTATACCAAAATAATGGGAAATAACAACCCCTGGTCACTAATATCCACCAACATCAATGGAATCAACTCACCAATAAAAAGACATAGACTTACAGACTGGATCCCTAAACAAGACACATCTTTTTGCTGCATACAAGAAACACAACTCACTATCAAAGATAGACACTATCTCAGAGTAAAGGCCTGGGAAAAGGTTTTCCAAGCAAATTGACCCAGGAAGCAAGCTGGAGTAGCCACCCTAATATCTAACAAAATAGACTTTCAAATGAAGTTAATAAAAAAAAGACAGAGAAGGGCATTACATATTCATTAAAGGAAATATTCATCAAGAGGGCATATCAATATTGAACATCTATACCTCAAATACAAAGGCACCTACATTTGTAAAAGAAACGCTTCTAAAACTTAAATCGCACATCGATCCCCACACATTAGTAGTGGGAGACTTCAACGCCCCACACACAACAATGGACAGATCACCAAGACAGAAGCCAAACAGAGAAATAATGAGTCTAACAGAGATCATGAACGAAATGGACGTAACAGATATCTACAGAACATTTCACCCAAACACAAAAGAATACACCTTCTTCTCAACACCTCACAGAACCTTCTCCAAAATCGACGATATAGTTGGATACAAAGATAGCCTCAACAGATACAAGAAAATTAAAATAACCCCTTGTATCTTACCAGACCAACATGGAATAAAGCTGGACTTCAACAGCAAAAGAATCAACAGAAAGCCTACACACACATAGAAATTGAACAACTCTTTACTAGATGACTACTGGGTCAGGGAAGAAATAAAGAAGGAAATCAAAGACTTTTAAAATCCAACAACAATGAAGGCACAACATACCCAAACCTATGGGACACAATGAAAGCTGTGCTATGAGGAATGTTCATAGCATTAAGTGCCTTCAAAAAGAAAATTGTGACAGCTCATATTAGCGAATTAACAGCTAAACTGGGTGAATTGGAAAAAAAGAGGCAAACACTCTCAAGAGTAGCAGAAGGCAGGAAATCATCAAACATAGGGCTAAAACCAACAACTTAGAAACAAAAAGAACTACACAAAGAATCAATGAAACCAAGAGTTGGTTCTTCGAGAAAATCAACAAAATAGACAGACTCTTAGCCAAATTAACTAAAAGGCAGAGGGAAAAAACTCAAATCAACAAAATCAGAAACAAAAAGGGAGAAATAACAACAGACATTGAGGAAATGCAGAGATATTTGGGTCCTACATTAAAAATCTATACTCCACCAAATTTGAAAACTTAAGTGAAATGGAAAATTTTCTTGATAGATTCCACCTACCGAAGCTAAATCAATAGCAGATTAACAGATTAAACAGCCCTATAACCCCTAAGAAAATAGAAACAGTCATTAAAAATCCCCAAACCAAAAAAAGCCCAGGGCCAGATGGTTTTAGCAAGGAATTCTACCGGACCTTCAAAGAGGAACTAACACCAATACTCTTCACACTCTTTGACCAAATAGAATCAGAAAGAACATTGCCAAACTCATTCTATGACCCTACAGTAAACCTGATTCCTAAACCACACAAAGACCCAACAAAGAAAGAGAACTTCAGACCAATCTCCCTCATGAGCATACATGCAAAAATACTTAATAAAATACTAGTAAACCGAATTCAAGAAGACATCAAAAGAATCATACACCATAATCAAGTAGGCTTCATCCCAGGAATGCAGGGATGGTTCAACATATGAAAGTCTACCAACGTAATTCACCATATAAACAAGATGAAAGAAAAAACCACATGATAATCTCGCTAGATGCAGAAAAAGCATTTGACAAAATCCAACACCCCTTCATGCTAAAAGTTCTGGAGAGAACAGGCATACAAGGACCGTACCTAGAAATAATAAAGGCAATATACACCAAGCCAGTGGCCAACATCAAATTAAATGGAGATAAACTTGAAGCATTTCCTATAAACTCAGGGACAAGACAAGGTAGCCCACTTTCACCATATCTCTTCAAAATAGTACTTGAAGTTCTTGCTAGAGCAATAAGATAACTAAAGGAGATCAAAGGGATAAACATTGGAAACGAAGAAGTCAAATTATCCCTATTTGCAGACGATATGATAGTATACATAAGCGACCCCAAAAATTCCACCAGAGAACTCTTACAGCTGATAAACACCTTCAGCAAGGTGGCTGGATACAAAATTAATTCAAAAAAATCAGAATCCCTTCTTTATACAACAATCAAATGGGCTGAGAAAGAAATAAGGGAAACAACCCCCTTCACAATAGCCACAAACAATATAAAATACCTGAGGGTAACTCTAACCAAGAAAGTAAAGGACCTGTACAACAAGAACTTTAGGCCCTTGAAGAAAGAAATGGAAGAGGCCTTTAGAAGATGGAAAGATCTCCCATGCTCATGGATAAGTAGGATCACCATAATAAAAATGGCTATCCTACCAAAAGCAATATATAGATTCAATGAAATTCCTATCAAAATACCAACACAATTGTTTATAGACCTGGAAAGAGCTATTCTCAATTTCATATGGAACAACAAAAAACCCAGAATAGCTAAATCAATCCTGTACAATAAAAAAACATCTGGAGGTATCACCATCCCAGATTGCAAGCTGTACTATATAGCAATAGTAGTAAAAACAACATGGTATTGGTATATAAACAGACCAGTAGATCAATGAAATAGAATTGAAGACCCAGAAATGGACCCACACACCTATGGCCACCTAATTTTTCACAATGAAGCCAAAACTGCACAATGGAAAAAGGACAGCATCTTCAACAAATGGTGCTGATCCAACTGGATGTGCACTTGTAAAAGAATGAAATTAGACCCATACTTATCACCTTGTACAAAACTTAAGTCCAAGTGGATCAAAGACCTTAACATAAGGCCTGACACACTAAATCTACTAGAAGAGAAATTGGGAAAAACCCTCGAACTCATTGGCACAGGTGACAACTTCCTGAACAGAACACCAACAGCTCAGGACTTGAGATCAACAATCAATAAATGGGACCTCATGAAACTGAAAAGCTTCTGTAAGGCAAAAGACACTGTCATTCGAACAAAACGGCAGCCTACAGACTGGAAGAAAATCTTCACCAACCCCACATCTGACCGAGGGCTAATATCCAAAATCTACAAAGAACTCAAGAAATTAAATGCCAAGAAACCAAATAGTCCAATCAAAAAATGGGGGACGGAGCTAAATACAGAATTCACAAATGAGGAATCCCTAATGGTTGAGAGACACTTGAAGAATTGCTCAACATCCTTAATCATCAGAGAAATGCAACTCAAGATGACTCTGAGATTCCATCTCACACCTGTCAGAATGGCTAAGATCAAAAGCTCAAATGACAGCACATGCTGGCGAGGGTGTGGAGAAAGGGGTACCCTACTCCATTCCTGGTGGGACTGCAGGTTGTTCAACCACTATGGAGGTCAATATGGCGATATCTTAGAAAAGTTGGAATAGCTTTGCCTCAGGACCCAGCCATACCACTTCTGGGTATACATCCAAATGACTCCTCATGAAATCATAAAGAAGTTTCCTCATCTATGTTCATAGCAGCCTTATTTGTAATAGCTAGAAACTGTAAACAACCCAGATGTCCCTCAACCAAAGAATGGATTAAAAAACTGTGGTACATCTACACAATGGAATATTACTCAGCTATCAGAAACAATGAAATTATGCAATTTGCATCCAAATGGAACTAGAGAAGCTCATCCTGAGGGAGCTAACCCAGACTCAGAAGGATGCACATGGCATCTATTCACTTATAGTAGGATTTTAGCTATATAGTACAGGATATCTATACTACAATCAACAACACACCAAAGGAAACATGGGCAAAGACTTTCTATTTTTTTTTTATTTGCTTTATTTGTTTCTTTGTTTGTTTTTTAGTTTTCTCTCCCTGGCAATGAGACACTTTTCACTAGTGGTACTGCTTTGTAGGCCCCCAGTGTATGAGAAGGCTCTTGGCCCTCATATGACCTCTGAACTGGGACCAGGGACTGTTATGTAGGGACACTCTACTGCAGAGGGGTGGGATGGAAGGGATGAGGGTGGCAGGGAAAAATGTGAAGTTTCGGCCTTTTGCTACCAATTGTCATAAACTGTTTAGGATAATTAAGAAATGCAAACTAATAGTCATGCAAGCTTGTCATTATGTTAGGTAATATAACAATCTATTATAGTTATTTTCTAAGCTAATCAGAAATCAAGTTGCTAAGAGACAAGCAACATTTGCTTATCTAAATATAAGAGAAAGATAGGGCATCTTCAAAAACCTCAAGAGATCTGCACAATATGGCATTCAAAGATGTTCTCTTAACTTTAGATTTTTTTTGATATCGAGACATGTCAGCTCCTGACAGCAACCCCTATTCAGCTCCAAGTAGAAGATGAGCATCGAAGAATCTCCAGTGGGAGATGGTTGAATTAATGGCAAGCTTATCTCTTGGCAAGAAAGACCTCTTGCTTCAACTGCTGTCCAAAAATGACAAAACTTGCAAGCAGGTAAGTAGACAGCCTAGCTCTGCCAAGACAGGGTAGGCAAGTCCTTCATAATTCCTGCTCTACAATCAATGTCTGTCAGAGAAACGGGGCCAAACAGCTGAAGATTGATGCTGTAATGTATGGAAAGAAAATGGGAACTGTCCAGGCAGCCACTGGTATGTCATTTCTTAGTTTTGGAAGCTGCAGACCCTGCATTTCCTATATAATCAGATATATTTATCCCTCTCAGGTCTCTGAGGTGGTTGAAGAATAGATAGCTAGAGTCTCATAGTTAAATTTTGAGTTGTTTAGGAATCAAGAGGGTGTTCTGGATCTAAGAAGATGTTTTTAAAATTGGGATGCAAGTTTGTATGAAAGCTGAGTTAGATATAGAACTTTAAATTCATGGAGATGGTTAGATAGTAGAATGTTAAAGTCAGATGCCAAATACATATGGACTGGACATTGGGAATGTATGCTAAGCCATATAACCCTCATAACTGTGGCCTAATTACCTCTGTTGTTTTGTATTGTATTTATTATTATAAGAGAAAGCCATTTGTTGGACTGAAAGGGGAAACTGTAGGGGGAAATAACATATACCTTAAACTTAAAAAAAAAAAAAGGAAGAGGCTGGGGGGTTGAGGGGGTAGAGGGTGGGAGGGTGGGACTGGAGGGGGGAGTAGGGAGGAGATTGTGATTGAGATGTAACTTGAAGAAATAAAAAAATACAATAAACTCTCACATGCACACAGAGTACATGCCAAAGATATGTATAGCATAATACCATACTTCTGTGAAGAACAGGTTATCAAGGCACAACTCTGGCTGCTACCAAAAGAAATTTTGGAGGACAAGAGAGTGGGTAGTGCCTTCTATATGAAAGGAACTGTTCTGAGAATGGATGGTTCAGGAAAACTGGGGCATACTGAAGAACTAGTATGGGCAGATGCAAGATAACTGCTTCATATAACTTAGCACCATCCTCCTCTACTATAAATTTGCTTTTGATAACATTCTCAGTAGAAAAAATGAATGTAGTTTAAAGACAGTTTCACCCTGAAGGTTATGATCTAGAACTTCACATGTTCACATAATAATTGCTCCATGGAACCAACCTAGCTATGCACTTCCTAGGCTCAAATTCTACCAGTTTTTCAATGGAAAAAGTGACTGTACTTTGCAAAAGAAATTTTGAAATGTTTCCTATTTTGTTTTGCTGTAATATACAAATTATTTTGATTTACTAAAGAAAAACATTAAGTATAAGCATAAAAGAGAAGACTCCATGTGCTTCAGGAATTACCACCAACATAAAGCACACTACATCATTTAAAATATCATTCTAGGAGAGCTTGACAAATTAGTCCAAACTCCCAAATCATGTTATGTATGCATTCTACAGGCTGAAGAATACATCCTTATAAAGTGAAACCAAAACTTCAAAATATGGCCTATGGTAACAATTTGAGATTGCTCAATTCACTGTCATCAAACTGTGCTCCAGTAGAAATTTCACATTATTCTAGTATGAAGGAGGTATTCCATCACTAATTTTATATAACTGTACATTGAAATTTTTCAGTGACATTAAAAAAAAAAATCAATGCTTCCTTCCACATTTTTTCTAAAATATTACATACCTTGGTATTCTCGCTTTCAGTACTGGTTCAACACAAAGAAGAAAATTAGTAATTTCAAGTTCACTAAAATCATAATTTAGTACTTCCAGGCACTCATCTATCCATAAGACCAAAGCATTTACGTATCCACTGCACTTGACACTATAGCCATACAGATTAAAAAACATGGCCATCTTTAAAAAAAACACCTACCAATACAAGATACAGAAGTAACAATTATTTAGTAAGTGTATGTGCTATGGGATGTAAAAATCCCCCCTCACCCAATAAGGACCTCAGAGTTCCTGTATTTTAGATTTTTTTTTTTTAATGTAATACTGGGGATGGTGATATAGATTACAATTTATGCTTTGGATCTCTCTTCCCACTGAATACCAAAGCCATACATAACATAACCCTAAAACTCTTAATAAACTAATCTTCTGGGAGACACAGGCTTCCTGAACTAAGAATATGAGTGACATGGATAGAGAACTGGCTCATCGGGTTAAGAATGTGAAACCATTGACCTACAACTTGTCTTGTCTATAAGACATACTGAGGTAAAGGTGGCACAGAAATTGTGGGAGAAGTGCCAAGAGACCACCCCTGATACAACCTGGAGGGCCAGGACCCAGAGGCTGGAAAGCCCAGAGACCCATGATAGAACCAAGTACAACTGAAAAAAAAAAGTCACTGAAATGATTCCTATGATATTCTGCTATATTCACAGATTGGTGCCTAGTCACCAAATAACAGAAACAGAGAGACCCACAGCCAAACAAATACTGCTGAAGAGGGAGATGAAAGATTGTAGGGCCCAGAGGGGTCAAGGACACAAGAAAACCCACAAAATCAACTACCCTGGGCTCATAGGGGCTCACAGAGACTGAATGGACGACCAGGGAGCCTGCATGGGTCTGAACTAGGCCCTCTGCATATAGGCTGCATGTGTGTAGCCTGGACTTCTTGTGGGACTCCTAACAGTGGGAGCTGGACTGGCTCTGATTCCTTTGCCTGTTTTGGAGACCCTTTTCCTCCTATTGGGCTGCTTTGTCCAGCCTTAATGTGCCTGGTATTACTGCAACTTGATATACCATGTTTGGTTGATATCCAAGGAGCCCTGTCCTTTTCTGAAGAGAAACTGAGGAGGAGTGGATTGGGGCAGAGGGAACTGGAAGGAGAGGAAGGGAAACTGTGATTGGAATGTAATATATGAGAGAATAATAATTCTTTTTTTTTTTTTTTTTATAAATACTTTATTTTTTTTTTCTTCAAGTTACATCTCAGTAACAAACCCCTCCCTATTCCCCCTTCCCAACCCGCCCTTCCACCCTCTTCCCTCCAGAGGTTTCCCCTTTCAGTCCAACAGCTGGTTCCTTCTCTTATAACAGTAAGTATTATACAAAACAATAGATATAATTATGCCACATTTATGAGATTAAATTGGCCCAGTATACCTTCCCAATGTTCAGTTTATACCTATTTGGCCCCTGACTTTAACATTCTACTATCTACCCAACTCCATGAGTTTAAAGGTCTATATGTGACTCAACATTCATACTATCTTTCAACACACTTTTAAGAGTATCTTCTTAGATCTATAACACCCTCTTGATTCCTAAACAGTTCAAAATTTAACTATAAGATTCTATCTGTCTATTCTTCAACCACCTCAGAGACCTGAGAGGGATAAATATATTTGCTTATATAGGAAGTGCAGAGCCTGCAGCTTCCAAAACTAAGAAAGAACATACCAGTAACTGCCTGGACAGTTCCCATTTTCTCTCCATACATTCCAGCATCAATCTTCAGCCTTTGGGTCCTGTTTCTCTGACAGACATTTGTTGTAGAGCAGGGATTATGAAGGACTTACCTACCCTGTCTTAATAATTCTTTTTTTAATTTTTAAAATGTGTATTCCTTTTACAGGAGATCCAAGTTTAGCTCCTAGGGGATCTGATACCTCTGGCTTCCATAGACACCTGCATTCACATGTATATACACACATATAATTTTTAAATATTAAAATAAAGATTTTTTTAAAAGAATATAACTAATAGAATCCTGGCATGGTGGAAAGTAGAGGCATGAGGATAAGGAGTTCAAGGCCAGCCTCAACTACAAAGTGAATACCAGACCCTAGGCTATATAAGACCCAGTCTCAAAAAAAAAAAAAGCTGAACCTGAATAATTCTTAAACCAAAAATTACTTAAGTTTAAACTTTTAAACTAAAGTAGAAAGAAATGCCTCAAGTAAACGATGTAAGTATAGTTTGCTAACTATGAGTAATTTGCATCATGTGTATCTAACTCGTCAAAATTAGAAATCATTCTCATATGAGCAGAAGGGGGGCTTTAAGATTTTTGTGATTACTTGACAGTTTTAAAAATAACCTAATCAAGAGGGAAAAGACCAGAACTCAGGAAGCCATTTTACTTTGCTCAACAGGCCAGTGGGTGTGGGTAGGGATGGGGAGTTGATCAAATCGAGATCAAGTGTGGTACAAGAGTGTGTCCATCAGGAAGTTTCCTCTAGTTAAATGCTTAATAAATGCAAGTAGTTCTATTCAGTTCCTTCTAAATCTCTTGAAAACAGTGAAGCTGGATTACACTGCCGAGTCCTGTTATTCTACGAAGGTAAAAATGTCAACATGATTTCAGAAAATAACAAAGCTATGGTGCTACAGAGTGTATTATTAGCTTCCAGTATTAATAATTAATATTAACCTACTAATAATTGTTTTCAAGTTTGTCGAAGTATCCTGATTCAAAATGTGTTCCTCCAACCCTCAATATTAAACTGTTTCATTAAATACAGAACAAGACCCTAAGGACACAGTGTATAATTCTTCTCGGCTGAAGCTGAGAAGAATCTATTCAACATCAAAACCTGGAACTCACTAATTAAAATTCAGTATCTCACTTGGTATGTGGGTTATAACATGAAACTCCTGCTATGATTAGAGTTGAAGGTAAAGCATGTTGTTAGAACACAATAAAATGGTTCTATTGAGTTATGCTGCCTTTTTCTCCCAGCAGCTCCTTCACCTGACCACTACAGTAAGCTTAAAAATCAACTTCAGGGCTTGATTCAGGCAAGCTGGGCCACAGGAAAGCTGAGGACAGCAATCCATCGCGTGTGGAAAGATCACCTGCAACTCACGTTTTCCATTTCCAAACTGATACAGGTGGAAGGGGAAAAAAACGTAAACCCTTCTCTTTAACTTCCCATCACATGGCCTCCAGGCACTAACTTAGGAAGTATCTCAACTGCAGGCGCAGTTCTGAGAAAACCCAAAGTTGCGCTTGCCCCCCCCGACGTGGGAGCAGGGGTGCCTACCGTGGGGGCAAGGGTTAAAATTCATGTACTGATGCAACTTTGCTGTTGTTCAGTTACTTGTACAGACTAACTCCAAGACCCCATCCCCACGAAAGAACGCCCGGACTGGCGGGAGCCCGCGGAAACCTCAGGCCTAGGCCGAATCCTCTAATGGGGGAGGAGGGCCGCGCGACGTGTTGGGTATCACGGCCCGAAGTGGGGACGCCGGGATCCGGACCAGCAATGCGCAGGCCGGGGCCACGGCGCGCGAGAACCCGGGGAGGGCGGCCTGGTGTCCGCCGGACCTCTGCCCTTGACAGCCTCCGAGCTCTCGGTAAGCGTCGCCTGGGGCCACAGAGCAGGGCCCAAGAGAGCAGGAGGCCGCGCGTGCGCCCGGGAAGCGCAGCCCCGGCTCCGCCCTTCTCTCCCCCGCTACCGCGGCCGCCGCCCCACTGGGAACTCCGCGCCGCGCGGCCCCGCGAGGCGGGCGCCGGGAGGGAGGGAGGGAGGGGCCGCGCTCCCCGCCTCCCGCGGCCAGCGCAGCTCCCAGCCAAGGCGACTCACCTCCTCCTCCTCCTCCTCCACGGCTCCCTCCAGGCCACCGACGGCCCAGCTGGCGACGCGCTGACGCCGGGCCCCTCCCCCGCAGCCGCCACCGAGGCCGCAGCCCCTCCCCGCCGAGACTGCGGCGGCCTTGGGCCGCGTCGGGCGCAGGCCCCGCCCACAAGCGTTTGGCTCCGCCCCCGCCCCGGCCGCCGGGACTCCACGCGGTGTCCCTGACTCAGAGGCCGCTCTGGGCGGGGAACTCTCCGCCCGGGCGCGGCTACTCACACCTGCCCTCCGCCCACGGGCCCCTCGTAAGCTGGCTTTCCAGTCACGGCAGAGCCCCCGCCGCCCCTTCAGCTTTTCCGTACTCTCTCACACCTCTTGGCGCTGCCTCCGCTCGCGCCGCGGCCTTCTCTTCCTACTGGGAGGTCCGTGGGCTCACGGGGTCGCGCGTTCTTCGGCAGGTTTCTGGCCGGCACCTGCAGTCCCCTTTCCGTGTCCTTCCGGGCGCGCCCACACCTCAGGGACCCCGCATGGCAAGTGCTTGGCCTCCTGCTTTCCCTCCCTCGGGACTTCTGGCAGATCTCTGCTAGCGTTCTCTGGTTTTCCCCTCTACTTAAGTTATATGCAGCCTTTTTGGTAGTGGCTACTATACGTACTTCAGATGCAGCTTGAGTATTAATAATAACTTATTCGCGACCCCCATCACAAGAACAGTCACAGAGCAATTAAAAGTCAAAAAGAACCCAGGAAACTCTTAAGGGTCTCTGTAAAATGAGGAATTTGTCTCCTTTGCATTTCTATGATTCTGGATTAATGACTTCGTATTTGGAATCACGTTGTGGATTAAATGACTCAGGCAAAGGCAAAACATGCAACGGTAGGTATATATGCTTTTATCTGATAACTTCATTTTTAAAGCTACAACTTGGAACAGACTTTACAGCAAAAATGCATTACGCATACCAAAACAACAGAAATTGATTAGGACTCTGGAGTTACATCCCCGAGTTGCTTAAAGTTCTGTGAGTAAACATTATCCTTAAATTGAACAGTGAAAACGATCTTCCATTCTAAACAAAGCCCACCCTCTATTTGGACCTCCAAAGCTTAAAACCATTGTTGATTTGAACAACAGTATCACAAGCATTTTAAAGGACTAATAAACCATCTGTCCGTCCACTTTTACACAAATTGGAAAACAGAAAAGAGTGAATGCAGAAAGCTGAAAATGGGAATTCCTAACTGCAAAAGAATCTAGTAAATCCTATTTCACAGAGTAAATATTGAGAAACCCTCAAAGCCTATTCATCAATCTGAAAGAAGAATCATAATTTTATAAACTAATCGTCTAGTCTTTAAGATCATCTGGAGTCTATTTTTTTTCATTTTGCTGATTTGAGATCTGGAGTCCAGAGAAGATAAATTGTCTAGTCAATATACCCAGCTTAGCTGCAACAAAGTCTGTCTCACGTACTTGTCAGCATACGATTTAGAACTACAAATATAAAGCTACTCAACATTAGAATTCTTTGACATCGCAGCTCTGCCTCAGTAGACAAGATGTGGGAATCTAAGCTTAGGGATTGCTGTCAGAAGCCATTTCACCCTACTGTGTTCAAGGATTCCTGTTGTGCAACTGCATCTCTCAGTCAGGGATCATCTGCAAGATGTCAGTCACTTCTGGCCCCAGCTCTGGAACCATGATCCAACCAAACACATTCATCCTCAGAGGTGCCAAAGGCTGTGCCTGATTAAAAGAGTTTTGAAATCTCTATTGTCAAGAAAATTACAACATTATTTGCTAGGTAAAATATGAGGCATGAAATGATAATTCAACACTAATAACCAAGGACTCAACAGTAATTTTCAAACGTTAAGTGGAAAAATGATACACATAAATTAAGAAAAGACTTCTTACAGGCCACAACAAAAAAAAAAAAAAGGAGATCTGTCATTTAGAGCGCTTGTATAGGGAAAAAAAAAAAAAAAAAAGTAAAGCATTGGTAGAGGAAGGCCGTAACAGTGTTAGGTATATCAGACATCAATGCCACTTAGAAAGACTTGGGTTTGGTGAGCATACATAGGAAACAATAAGAAGTAAGTCAAAGGTGACTTGGGAATTATGGCAAGAGTCAGTAAGAGCCACATAGGCTCCAGGTCCATAACAATGCTCACAGGAAACAGCCTGCAAACTGCTGGATAAGGAAGCAAGATATCTTCCCAAGGGAGATCCTCCACATCATATTCTCATTCCACAAAACTAGTTTGAAACTCAAATAGAATTAGAAGATAGGAAACCCTTAACCCAGCCCCTCTCTGTTGAACTTTTCCTGGTATTTTTATGGTCCACTTACTTTTATTTCTATTATTATTCAGCCATATTGATATAAATGTTCTCTATGGTGAAGTATATGTTACAGGGAAAAAAATTAAAAATATGTGGTTTGTAAATATAAAATGTTGCTAGGCATGAATATAAAAATGTCTCTACCTTTCAGTAGGTTATAATAATGCACTTAACATCATATGAAATATAGTCCATGGACAGGGAGAGCAACCTTGTGCCCAACAAGAAGAAGTAATATAGAACTTGTGAGGGATATAGCTGAATACATAGGGAATGATATAATCTACAGAGTCGTCATTCAACAAATTTTAGTGAACTTTGCACGGTGTTCTAGATACTAAAGACAAAGTAATAAAACAAACAGTTCCTGTTCTCACTGAGACCCAAAAGAAGTCATGTTTCATGTGTTCAAGACTATATGAAAAGCCAAGGACATCTAGAATAAGAAACTGGGAAAAGCGTGAAGGAATGAAGCAAGAGAGATATTAAAGCCTTATGAGAAGAAGGGCTTTTGAGGTCAGGTTAAAGTAAGGACGTTGGGAGATTAGTCCCCCTGGCATTCTGAATTTGAAGGAGAGATGGGGACCTGGAAAAGCAGATGCAAGCCTGCATGATAATACAGGCAGGAGATAAGAAGTAGACAAGGTTGCTGGCAAGGTTAGCCAAGAAGATGAAAATGTCAAGACTAAATAGTGGGTAGGTGGTGTTAGTTGCAGAAAATCTATAGCATCACATGCAGCAGAAAGGTCGAAGAGATAAGCATTAAGAAAAGGCCAATCTGGTTAACAACAAAGATGTCATGTCTGACGTCAAAGAGAAATGTCTCTGAAGAATCAGGAGTGAGATGGAGGGAATGAATGCTGACTGAAATAACCAGCACAACTCAAAATGTACAAAGCATACATGTATTTTATTTACCTTTTGGGACATTATTGGATTTTAGATGCATTTAAGTTTTCCTATCTGTGTCTAATTTTTGTCACCATGTTAAAGGAAGAATAAGCATCTTTCAAAATCCATCTGATTTACTTTTATGAATAAAAAAGTCACATAAATGGCTCCCAGAAAGTTCACTCTTCCCTTGGAATATGGCAATAGCCTAACAGTTCCACTACCTATTATGCCTCAACCAGGTAGGCAGTAAGAGTGGCCTCGGATACATCATACATTCTCACTGAACTCCAGGTTTTCAGTAGTGAAAGAGAAATCTCACAGTGAGGGGTAGAGGTAGAAGGCAAGCCCTTCTACAAAGAAGAAAGAAAAGCATCCTGTGAAGTGTTCAGGGAAAGCTACCATGACTTCAAGTGGTACTTTTGCCATCTGGAAGAAGACAGCTCAGCCGAACTAGATGCTCTTTTGTTTAGCACAGTGCAAGACAATTAAGGAGTATTTTTTTCCCCTGGAAAAAGATTAGAAAATTTGGCAGACAAAGTAGAGGAGGAAACCTGAAGCCATCATTTTGAAGTGATGTTGCCTTGAGGTTCCAAGGATAAGAAAGTCAGACTTTGGCCAAATTTGTGTCCATACATGTATGTGCATGCCTTCTCCTAATTGTATTATGTTGGTGGGTAGAATATGTTAATTTGTTAGGTGTTATTGAAAGATGGAATGCTATTAGCACTCTTTTTTAGTTGGAATATATTTCATTTGGGGGTCTGCTGGGAGCACCTAATCTCTTGTGGTGATTTGGAAAGCTGCGTCAAATTCATTGAAGGAAAAATATGCGAAAATTATTCTAAAAATAATCATGAAATTTACTATGTTTAGTTTGCCGGCCTAAAAGCTCCTCAAGTCAGTAGTGACCACAGATTCCTAGCATTAATAAGCAATTACCATATTGCTGAAATTAACACCATATTTAGTCTTAGAAATCTTCTTGTTATTGGTGCTGAGTCCAAAAATACCAGTAGCCTAGGAAGCATAAAATATATTCTTTGTTGGTAAAATATCTTTAATTGGGAGTTAGCTGTTCCACATTGCAATACAAGGGAACATGACTTATCATTGTTACCTTGTGGCCTAGAGTTTGAAGTGTTTCATATTGTGTTTCATCCTGTACCTTTTATCAAGGATAAATTTCATGCTTTCCCTTAAAAAACAAAGCAAGCTTACATAATCTCACCTTATGACTAGCTTTTCCAGCAACTATCTATTGCTTGGAATCAGTGCCAGCCAACCAAGTTCAGATGGGGGATATGTTTGATCTGATGTGATGTGATTTAGAAGATTTTGTACATAGAAGGTACAGCTATGCACATACAGAGAACATATTGATCTAATTTGACTGCCAGTGATTTAATTAATGTTTTTCAAGCACTTTGAATAGCTGAGAGCTATTACTCATAATCATTTTTCCTAGAATTAACTTACAAATGTGATACTTTTTAGTATCTTTGAGAGACAGCCTCTATTATAATAAACTCTTTGGACCACACTTTAAGAAACTCTCATTAAAATTCAAGACTCTAGTTTCTGAAAGTCAAGCTTCAAGCTGGTTGAGCATCATCCATCAGTAGATTCTGAAGCACACAGGCTAAATAAACTACACTGACAACTTGGGGAAGTATACGCACCTGTTTACTAATAAGATGTTAAGGGAAAGCCTAAGATAAAAACAGACACCACAACCTGATTTTCAAGTTTTTGCGCATGCATACAACCCAAAATTACCCACATTATCATCTAGTTTTTTTCTTCTAACTTTTTTCTCTCTAACAAGTAATTACTAATGAGCGTAAAACCCTGGTAATCATCTAAAAAGAAGAGAAAAGCAGAAACTTTTAAAGACTTTAACAAGTAAACATGACATTTTTAATAATTACTTTTTCTTCAAGTCAAGTAAAAGAACAACTGGCAAAAGCAGAAGAAATGTTGAGCTGAAAAACAAGTAGTTTGGAAAAAGGACTTTTTCTAACACCTAGTCGTTTCAGCAGTATTCTATCAGAGGAACGGCAGGATAGTTCTTGAAATTTCCAGTACCATGGGGCAGAATATACTTGCTTATAGATTAGAAAAGGAGACTAAAAATGATACTGACTTTTACCAAAATGTATGTATGGAAACCCACTACTTTGTAAGATAATTTAAAATAAGGAATTTGAACACAGGTGGCCCACATGAGTTTATAGTGTACCTCCCACAGAAGACATGAGTTAGTAAAGGAAAATTTCAGGACTAAACATTGAATACCTTCCTGTGATTTATTGTCTAGGGAGGCACCAGAGGCCTCAAAACAACATAGGCTATTGCTCTTGCTCTTGCTCTTGGTTACCCACCATAACTATTTAGTAACACCCTATTGCTGAAGATACAATACATTTTGGTTACGGGGCATAGGGGAATCAAGTTGCAACTGACCTAAAAACTTCCTCTCTTCTGGCTTGCTTTCATGGTGCTAGAAGGTTCTGTATAGGCTACTAGAGGAGAAAGATATTACCCACCAGTTAACCCTGAATGCTACAATGTTTGACTTCCTGTCTCTTCTTTCAGAGAGTCTCACTTTGTAGCCTCAGCTAGCCTGGAACTGGGTATGTAGACCAAATTGACCTCCAACTCACAGACATCCACCAGCCAAATCCTTGGGAGGTGAATATTGGGATTAAAGGTATGCACTTCCACTCCTGGTGAGAACACACAAATAAAAATAGTTTGCAGTACTGGACTTTAAACAGAAGGCAAAGTGATAATGGAAAGAGCAACATGTCCTTTACTAAGTAGGTCACTTTGGTACAAATAGATTTTTAAAAAAAAAAATGTAATATCCCTGTGTGCTAGAAAAATACTGGGTTTTGTTTGGTTTTGGTTTTGTTTGTTTATTTGTTTTGGTGTAGGATACGGCTTACATTCCACCACTATACCTTCCCTGGTTAAAGAATTAGTGACTTTTTCTGGGCCTGGTGTCACATGTCTTTAATTCCAGTACTCAGGAAGCAGAGACAGGCCAAACTCTGTGAGTTCGAGGCCAGGATGGTCTATATAGTGAGTTCCAGAACAGTCCAGGTTACATAGTAAGACCCTATCTGAAAACAAACAAACAATAAAAATTAGTGAAATCTTAAGTCTACGAGGGTCAGGGGGCGTTTGTCTTTGCTAAGCACAGATACTTTTTATTCCACCATGTATCAATAACAAACCACCTTCTGTTTTGTCAACGTGGTCCCATAATCTAAGGCCAGTCAGGAGTATGATAGTTATGTGCTTTTGCAGCTTCAAGCCCACTCCTTAGGTGCTTAGGTATACCAGCTAAATTTCTCTAGCATTCACCTACTTGGGAAGGATGAATCACACAGCTTTGGTGGAAGGAATGAGTGATGGGAGGCAAATGCTCACAGAAACTGAACGCTTGCCAGAAGTCATGGATTTATAGTATTTGTGGGTCTACCCAGAAGCAGTCTCTCTGGCAGCTGAAGGCCAGCTTTTCCTATGGAACCAGTTTGAAAAGTTACACGTAGACATAAGGCAATGGCAGAGAAAATGTTCCTTTCATGGGTTCCCAAGCACTGCAGACTCCTTAACCACTAACTATGCCTGTAATAGCCAATCTTATAGCTGCCTCCAATTTCTTTTGAAACAGGAGGAAATAAAACATGAGCTAGCTCCAGTTGGCTTTTCTCAAGTGTAATTAATAACATTTCCTTTACTTTAACACACTACTTTCTTCTTAATTCACAGACTAAAAAGGAAACAAAATTGTATACTCCTCTCTTTTTCCTGTTGCTTTTTCAATTAGTCACTGAAAAAAGAATCCACAAATACTTCTGGGGTCAAATAGAAGGGACATATTGGAATATTTTTTCAGGTCTATTTAGTATACATTTGCCCCATTTTGATGTTGGGCCTTGTTGCTTTTGTTCCTATAGAAGGAAGTTACAATTCAAGAAAAAAGTTATAAAAGGGAAACTGATCTGAATGCTCTCAACCCTTCCTCCTTTCCGTTAGTAGAGTAATTCAGGAAAGGCCAATCTGTGCCACCTGTCATCAGAAATGTTTAAAATCTGATTGTTTTGAAAGTTAACTCATTCAACTATCTAGCAGCCTTTAAACAACCATAAGATGTACTCCCCTCTGAATAGTCTTTGTCTCTGCATATTGAAATTATAAAACCATGTCAACTACTTTAATCAAATGGTATCATAACTAACATTACATTATAAAGGGTGTGGGAATACATTCAGGTATCCAAATTCTTGAGTGGTGTTAAATAGAATGCTAGTTTGTTTTTTGTTTTGGTTTTGGTTTTTGGTTTTGTTCAGACTGCCTCTAGATGATTTTGTAATCAGAAGGTTCACTCTAAAATGAAAGTCTGTGGTTGATGAGGCAGAACCAGCTATGCTTAAAAGGGAAATTCTTATTAGAACAAAATATTGGAGGACAAACAAAATCAATTTTTACAGGAAGATTAACCAAATTGTTCATTATCATAGTAAACACTGCAAAAATCAAAGTATGGACTATATCACAGACAATATTAGCCATGCCCAACCAAGAAAATGAAGTACCATAGTCTAATTCATATGTAATAATTGTTCATAGTAGCATTCTCATAGTTTGGGTAATAACTCATTTTGTTCTTTGTGACCTTTACTTTTTAGGATTGGTTGCTAATAGGAAGTAGAAAAAATAAAAATTAAATGGGATTTTTCAAGATAGCTTTGATGTTTTGAAAATACTTGAACATCAAAGGTAAAAGGAGAAAATACTGATGACATGTAATCAAGTACTTTTACATCTTTAGGTTTGGATGTTTGAAAAGTAATATTGCTTTTTTAAGGGCACTTAGTAAGACATCTTTGTTCACATATCATTTTAGCCACTAAAAAGATTAAGCATAAAAGTCAAGTTAGCCGGGCGGTGGTGGTGCACGCCTTTAATCCCAGCACTTGGGAGGCAGAGGCAGGCGGATCACTGTGAGTTCGAGGCCAGCCTGGTCTACAAAGTGAGTCCAGGACAGCCAAGGATACACAGAGAAACCCTGTCTCGAAAAACCAAAATAAATAAATAAATAAATAAATAAAAGTCAAGTTAGATACAGGGCTGGAGTGATAGCTGAGCAGTTAAAAATACTTATTGATCTTGTAGAGGACCTAGGTTCAGTTCACAGCACCTTGATAGCAGCTTGCCATTCATAACGCCAATTCTAAAGAATGTGATGTTCTCTTTTGTCCTAAATGTACATAAGAACAACGCTAAGTGAATTCAGTGATGTATATGTGTGTATAATAATAATTATAGAAAAAGAGATCATGAACTTGACAGTTGGAATATATGAAGAGTTAGAGGGGAAAAAGATGATGATGTATATATATTACTCATATATGAAATTCTCAAACAAACGTAATCAAAGATGTTACTATTATCAGACTCCTTTCCAGCATGTCCTTTATCAGGTCCAAATTCCATGGTTCTACAATAGCCAAGTTGTGAGGCTGGCAGGCTTTCTGTGTGTGATACCTCTCTGCTGTCTTTTTTGAACTACAAAAGGATTTTTAGAATTCGCTCTAGTTTTCAACTCTCCATTTCCTTCTGGAATTCCACTTTTGCTCACTTATCAACTTTCTTTCTAGGTCATTATTTTAATAAATAATATAAATTTTAAAAGCCTTGATCATTTCCCCTGTCCTTTCTGTCACAGAAACTAATTTAGATAAAACACACTTGTGCACGCACACATATGCATTCACTCAACATCATTCAGCACAGCTTCTTGTTGTTTGTTTTCTTTTTAGATAGGGTATTACCATATTCATCCATGTTAGTCTAGAACTTCATATCCTTGTGCCTCAGCCTCCTGAGTGCTCAGATTATAGGTGTGCTCAACCATGCTTAGTTTCCACACAATATATTTCCACACCTGTTTTGTCAGTGCCTAGTGTGGTGCTAAGAAGATATACAATGAATACTTCAATTTAATTGGGCTCTAAGAACTTTAGTCCCACATGAGCTTGACACACAATAGAAGAACTCCAAAATTATTGGTTTAGACCCAGGGAGTATTTTTTCCTTTAATGTCCAATGTTATCAGTGTTAAGAGGACAGAGGAAGTAACGTTGTGTGTGTATCACTTCTATTTCCAAATGAGCTTCTTTCTCCAATCCAATTAACTATTAAAAACCAATTTCAAGTCATCCTGGCCATACTTCAGACCACATAGGAGAGTAGGTTATTCAAAAGTGCTTAGAGTGCTTTTTAAAAATGTTCCTAACTTCTCTTTTCTCAGTCTCATTTCCCAGGGAAAAAGATCCTGATTGTCCATCATTGTATGCTAGAGGAGCTAACATTCTGAGCCCTGGTGACAGAAGAGGCCATGCAACCATGATAGCAGTTCTTTTTACCCTTTCTCTAAGACCATGTCCTGGCTGGATTTTTGTTAACTCAACGCAAGTTAGAGTAATCTGGGAAAGGGAACATCAGTTGACAAAATGCTTCCATTCAGCTTTTGGTTAAACAAAAGACTGTAGGGCATTTTTGGGGGGTTCAGCTGACCAGATGCAGTGCTGCCCACAGGCAAGTGACCCTGTATTCAAGGGATGTAAACTAGTAAGCAGCGTTCCTCCGTGGTCTATGCTTCAGGTTCTACCTCCAGTTTCCTGCCCTAACTTCACTCCTTGATGGACTATATAAATGTAACCAAAATAAACTTTCTTCCCTATGTTGTTTTGGTCATTGTATTTATCAAAGCAATAGAAACCAAACTAGAGAGACTAAGACACTTCCTGCTTACCAATTCCTTTCCTTCTTCTCTCTCCTTCACTGGTAAGATAGGACTTGCCGTCTTTTCTCATATTTCAAGTTCATCCAGTATACTGTTATATGTATGTATGTGTGTATGTATGTATTATGTATGTATGTATATATGTGTGCGTGCATGTATGTATGTATATGTGTGTGTATGGTCTGTTCTGATCACCATGATTTTATATGTTTAATAAGACTTTTTTTTTAAAAAGTCAAAATACCTGCAAAAATGTCAAGCCATTCAAAATCCCAACATAAGTGAGGTGGTTGCTCTACCCTCCTCACTGAGGAGTTATTGACAGTTGATAACTGCTGAGGAAGGGAGAGTCATACTTTTTTGGAATGTATGACCACTAGTAGGTTCCCAGTTTTCCAGCAGATTGTCCCACACCTATGAATACATGGGGAACAATAATTAGACCTAGAAGGTTATGAAGTTGGGAGGGGGTAAGTTGAAGGAGTTAAGGAGAAACTTGGAGGAGAGAAGAGAGTAAATTTGATATTTCATTATTCTCAAGAGCAAAGAAAATCTATAAACAAATAATAAAAATAAAAGGTTCAGAGAGTTTAGAACCTTGTCAAAGAAGGGGAAAACCCTTAAGATGAGGCAGACACACAGCACCTAAAGCCTTCTGATGTGAGTTAAGGGTTTCAGAGATTCCATTACATGTAATGAGTTGTGGTACAAATATATTTGGAAGAAACACACAGACACAACAGGGTATCCGGCTATGGACCTATGGCACCTCTTGATCATGAACCATATGCTAATGTTTCCATAAATATTTGTCCATAAACACTTCCATAAATATGGAAATGTTTTCATAAATGAAGACTGTGTAGTAGGAAGAGATTTCATTAGTTAGGAAATGGGAGCTAAGTAAGAGCCAGTTGCTAAAGTTCCTACTAAGGAAATTATTAAATTAGAAACAGTTGTTCCTCATTCTAAGTATCTCTGTCCCACTTTGTACCCAGACACAAAAGTACCTCTTCCAATTGTCCCTGTTCGAGTTATTAGACATCCCATTAGAGGCCTTAGCTCCAATTTGCTCATTTACCAATAAGCGCAACAACCTGGCCCAGATTTTGCCCCATGTTTATCAGTGTCAAATAGTCAACACCAAACATTAGTTGAATATATGTACCCCCCCCCCATCAAGTTCTCTTGTCTATATTACTATCAGAGTGGAAAAAACTTGACTTAGGGGGCATGGGAATAGGATAAGACTTAGACACAAACAGCAGGCTTCCATTTACTTAGTTCTATCTAACCCTTAACTAGTCTTGAAGTGAAAACAAGATAAAGCTAAGAAAACAAACATTGATTTGCAACAAAGAAACAAATACAGAAGTCATTGTAAATGTTGTTTTCCACTGTACTTGTTTGTGTTTTCCATTCTCTTCATTTTCAAGGAGTTTTTCTTCTATACACACTCTTGCTCTGTTTTGGTATGTTTTGGTTTACTTTGGCATTTGTAACAGGATCTTGCTGTATGACCCAGACTGACTCAGAGTTCATAATGCTCCTATCTCAAATGCTCCCAAGTACTGGAATTAACAGGCTTATCCCAACATACCTGGGTCCACAGTCTTATTCGCTGAACTCGATCTGTTATCATATCCAGGAAAATCTGCCATTCATTTTTAGCAGGTGTTCATTACCAAATTATTAGTTTCAGGTTTCATTTTTTTTCCTTGAAAATGCCAATAGCTAAGTTATTTCTAATACTTGGAACATTAGCCTTTGACTTATCTGGAGAAATCTTCCCAGTATGTATATTTATGTGTATCTTGGCTCTGGTTAAGCCACTTTATATTTCTGTAAGTGTCTATGCCCTAGCCACGATCTTTACTTTCCCATCTCTAGCATGTACCTTTAACCCAACTGTCACAGTTTTCCTAATACACATCCTCTTATTCAACTCTGGAACCCTAGCCATGTAGGTTCTCATGTTGTCTCTCTTTTGTCTAGCATGTGACAGTGACTGTAATTTACTTTTGACATGAGGTCACCCTCTCTGTCAAAGCTTCCATGAACTTCACCACACTGTACACACAGTACACTTACAGCAAACACTCAATATTTCTCTCATAGGTATTCTTATATTGCTATTTCTTTCTACTGACATGCTCATACTTTTCAGCAGAGTAGAAATGTCTCAAATTAAAGAATCTTTGCTTTGGTATTTTCTATGCATTCCACAGAAGTATGATAGCTACTGATGTCAGTTAGTGAATGAGAGTGATGAAGGTAGAGAAGCTATTGCACCAGTGTAAAAATCTATTAAGTGTGAGAATAGGAAAATAGTTCATATTTTCCTGAGGTGGTCTTTTCTGCTTGCAAACCACACAAATGCAACTTAAATTTACTTACGATAAAGAGGGATTTATTGGAAAGATACTAGAAAATATCAGGTAATTGAAAAAAAAAGAATTTATCAACAGAATAGTAAAAAGAAAGAAAGCGGGGAAGTCTAGAAGTGGTTTAGCCTGTGTACTTAAAATCTTCCTCTCCACTTGGTTGCATTTCTGTATCTCTTATGATTTTGTTCTTTGTCACTATGAGCATTTTCCAGCTCAGTTGTTCTCATTAAAATCACCAGGGAGCATTTTCCAGAATATTGACACCTGGGTTCCCTCTCAGAACAAGTTAACAGACTTTTGTGATGGGGACAGCACATTTTCCCAAAGGTTCCCCAAGTCATCATCATTTGCAGCTACGGGAGCCATGACTAACTCATGCAGTGTGGGACAGAGGAACCAACAGCACCTATGTTCCAGATTCTATTCTACAGCTTCCCCCTCCTGGCAAAAACAGACTTCCCCCTCCTGGCAAAAACGGTTTTTTACTCAAAAACATCCTTTTTGACTTGGTTTGGGTCTACTGCCTTTCCCAGAATGATCAGCTGTGAGGGGTCATGGTAAATATGACAATCTATGCTGGCTGTTCGATAGGAGGGTGCATATTTGAAACAATAATTATTCTACAGACTGAATGTGATGTTTGTAGAAGGAGAATGCTAAGCTTATGAAACAATATCTAACATGATATAATTAGATTTACGATAAAATTAAGTTTATTAAAAAATAAACATTTGCTTCTTCCTAATGGTAAGGCTATTCATTTATCACTTCTCCAAAAAAATTCTTTCCAGCATGCAGATTTATTAAAGGATGCAATTGAACTACCCCATAATTTAGATCTGAATAAAAACCATTCACATAAATGAGGTAGTTAGGTTTTGTGTGTGTGTGTGTGTGTGTGTGTGTGTGTGTGTGTGTGTGTGTGTTGTTTTGAGTTTTTTGTTTTTGTTGTTGTTGTTTGTTTGCTTTTTGCTGGCTTGGTTTTTGTTTTTGCTTTTGTTTTTTGAGACAGTTTCTTGGTATTGCATCCCTGGCTGTCCTGGAATTCACTCTGTATACCAGGCTGTCCTCAAACTCACATAGATCCACCTGCCTCTGCCCCCTGAGTTCTGGGATTAAAGGGGTGAGCCACCATGCCCAGCAAGGTAGTTAATATTACAATGACTTAACTCTACTTAGATTTTGTGTATCTGTTAACAATGTGAATGCTATCAAGTTTTGTTTGCTTGTTTAATATTTGTTCTGTTTGGTATTCTTTATACACAGAAACAAACACAGGCCTAATTTCACCTTAAGAACCAAGGTGTCAAATTCCATGCCAACAAACATAACAAAGATTGGAAAATGAGCATGAACTTTGAACCTAGCATTCAGGCATCATGGGAGTAATTGAATTTAATAGGAGAGAAAGGCATTTCCACTTTGTTCAGGCAGTAAAACAAAAGAATAAGGATAAGCTAGAAGAAAGGAATTTGCCAGCAGGCAGATCTATACTTGGGTAGAGAAGGTGCCACATTCCAGAACTGATATTAAAAAGAGGCCAGAGGTGTCTAGACACTCCTGTCTGCTCCTGAACACCTCCGTAGGGAGTGGAGAACAGAGAAATGCCTGGAAGAGATACAGCAGGGTGTACTGTACAGTCAGGCAACCTCTTTAAATATTTCATTTTACATTTAAAAATTTTAATAGACATACTATGGGAATTGTTAATAATGTTTGGCTCTAGAAAAAATAATTGGAAGAAGCTTTGTTTTCCCTATTTTCATTATTTTATACTAGGTGGCATATTACAGTTTTTATACCAATGAAATGGAAATACAAGTTTGTAAAAAGCTAAATACATTGTAATAGAAAAACAAATCTCTAGGAGGATAGCCTGAAGAATTGATGCTGAGTACATTTCAATTGAGTGTGTGTGTGTGTGTGTGAAAGACAGAGAGAGAGAGAGAGAGAGAGAGAGAGAGAGACAGAGAGAGAGAGAGAGAGAGAGAGAGAGAACCAGGAGATAGGCAAAGACTTGAGAACTAAAAAGAAAGGCTTTGGAGGAGGAAGGTTGTAGGAGTGGGAGGATTTTAGCTTGCACACCTTTTTCCTAAAGTCAGTGGTGTAGCCCATGTTACATTTAAGCTATCTCCAAAAACTAAAAACAGTTTGGTAGCACATGCTATAATAGAGGACACTGAATTTTGGTCCCTTGTGCAGAGTTTCCTGGGGATAAACATAGAACTTTCCCAAAGGCTTGCACATTACAAATTCACTCCTGCTTCCTTCTCTATGACTGTTTCCTGGATCCAAGTCCCAGGGTATTGTTATTGTTGTTATTATTATTATCATTATTATTAATTTATGCTAGAATGCAGGAGATCTACTGTAGGAATTTCAATTCTGCTGTGTACTGTTAAAATGGTTATAAAACGACATTCAGGTACAGCAGGCCTTGTGCTTCTTTTATGAAGGTTTAAGAAAATAAGTAAACAAACGAATGAGCTGTTGCTATTTTACCTGAGTCCCCAAGGCCCAATACTTCCTTTGAATACATACGTGTGAGGAGCTTGGTTGGAGTCATGACTCACAGCTGTGGGCAGAGCTTGGCCCTTTGAGGACAGTGAAAAAAGAAAAGGAAAGGAAGGCACAAATGAAAGGGGTGGTGGAGAAGAAGAGCTGAATTTCAGCAATAGATCTGTAATCCCTTGGATCTGCTCAGTCATCTAGCCTAAGGTGTTTCTTGGCCACCTCACCTAAGTGGAAACCACATTGTTGGAAGTTCCACATGTGGAGAAGCAGATTATTTAGCAAACCCTCCCACAGACATTTGAAGATGCTTGTCTCCTCTGTGAGTAAGGTTTTCTTTCCAGCTGTTCTCTTTTTTTTGTCAAAGGGCCAGTTCTGCTTCTAGTATTGTTCTGCTTAGATTTCTGGAAGAGACAGGGGAAATATAGTCCTGCAGAGGAAGGAAGGGTCAGAGGGCAAAGAAGGCCTCGGGAGGCTGGCTTCGGGAAGGACTTGGAAGCACAGAGGAAAAGAGTGAAGTGAGAGATAAGGCAAGAGCTCTTGGGACAAGGGAGTGGGATGATAAGGAGTTGAAGGGAGACACATGAATACAGAAAAACAAGAATGAAAGGGTGTGTAATGACCAGAATACATAGGAGAAAGAAAAAAATGTTTTATTTTAGAAGGTATTACATGCTGTATGCAAGTATGTAACACTGTTCAATTTTGTAAATGTAAAATAATATTTAAACCACATCCCCTGAAAAGAAAAAGATATTACAAAACCTCCTTCTTCCAACTTTCTCATGAACAATCTTTACTGACTCTTGTTACAAAAATCTCAAAAAAAAATATATATATATAGTCATTGGCTTCACTTTTTCTAGATTAAAATATTTTATTTACCATTTAGTCTAATTACATAGCTTACATTTCTTTTTTATGTAAATACTTTATTTTTTTTTCTTCAAGTTACATCTCAGTCACAAACCCCTCCCTATCCCGCCCTTCCACCCTCTTCCCCCCAGAAGTTTCCCCTTTCAGTCCAACAGATGGTTCCTTCTCTTATAACAGTAAGTATTATAAAAAAACAACAGATATAAATATGCCACATTTATGAGAGTTAAATGGCCCAGTATACCTTCCCAATGTCCAGTTTATACATATTTGGCCCCTGACTTTAACATTCTACTATCTAACCATCTCCATGAGTTTAAAGGTCTATATTTGACTCAACATTCATATTAACTTGCAACACACTTTTAAGAGTATCTTCTTAGATCTATAACACCCTCTTGATTCCTAAACAACTCAAAATTTAACTATGAGACTCTAGCTGTCTATTCTTCAACCACCTCAGAGACCTGAGAGGGATAAATATATTTGCTTATATAGGAAGTGCAGGGCCTGCAGCTTCCAAAACTAAGAAAGGACACACCAATGACTGCCTGGACAGTTCCCATTTCTTTTAAAGAAATATATACCAATCATAACCACATCCACAGTTTCATAATAATTGTGAAAGAGCATTACACTGCACTTACTAAATTTACTGGGCAAGCGTGAGGAATGAAGTTATATAAATTCGGGATGGGTAGGTGGCCTGCCTATAAGTTTAACCTCAGGAAATTATCAGAGCAAGCTGGCTAAGAAGACTAGTTTGATCTGTGAGCTCTGGGTTTGACTGGTGACCGTGACTCACTGAAAATGGTGAAAGAGCAATGGATCATGATTCCTCCATCAGCTTCAGGCCTCTTTCACACAGCTGCGTGAGAACACACACACACAGAGACGAAAAATGGGGGCAAAGTTTTCACTATGAACTTTAAAGATTAGTGAGGTAAGCATGAGTTTTAGCCTATCATCAACATTGTCATCACCATTTTGGTCATCATGAATACTATTTTGAGGAAAAAGGTAGAAACGGAATTTTATAGAACACTAAGAAAAGAAATAACTGGAGATTCAGATAAAGGAGAGAATGGTAGCTGGAACAAAGTTTCTGGTGATAAGGGGAAAGGGCTAATATCTGTTTTGCCAATATCATGTACTACTGAGGGCACAAGTGATTTGTGAGTTTAGCCACCTTGAGTGCAACCCTTAGAGGTGCTGAATTACACAGATTAAAGCATGGAGTAACACCTCTAGAACAGTGCACAGTTAGCAAACCTGAAATGCAATACACTCACGGTAGAATTACCCACCACCCCTTCATGCCTCTGTCTGACAGTGCAAACTGCTTCTGCCAATCCAAGCTGTCTATGCGGAGATCATGGTTCACTGCAGGTCCTCATGGTACAGTCAACAGAAAAGTATATATAGCTTAACATTATTTTTCTAACCCAATTCAGTTCTAGTTGCCATTGAACATGTGCTTATCGAGTGCTTCTTATGTTTCACTGAATACTATTCTCGGCTTTGAGGGATGCATACAAAATGAGAAAAGATAAGAAGCCTCAAATCCATCTGTTTTTTTGAGAGACCAGGCATATTTACTTAAATGAAACTATCAGGAGATAGTAAGAAACAATATCAGACAGACACAAATTGAGAGGAAAGAAAATATAAGATCATCTTGTTTAGTGATTTTTCAAACTGCACTTCCTGGAACCCTGGGGCTTTGTGGTGATGCTTCAGGAGTACCAGAAAGAATGATGTATTCTCTGCCAAACACTGAAGATTTAAATGATGTTAGGAGGTTCACTGTGGCAATTTTTGTAATAGCAAAGCTACAAACAACTAAATGTCTTTCAACAAGGGTCTGCCAAAATAAATTATAGGCCCTTCAAACAATGAAATACTAAGTAACTGACATTTAAACAAGAAATAAATCTTCTAGATTTTCTGGAGAAAGATCCTCATAATCTATAAGTGAATGACAATGTATGTAGACAAAAATTTCATAGCATAATCTCATTTCTGTTTTTTAAAAAAGGTGAAATGGTCACATGTATGTGTGTGTGTATGTGTGTGTGTATATATGTGTGTGTGTGTGTGTGTGTGTGTGTGTGTGTGTGTGTGTGTGTGT
>CAJQZJ010033849.1:2514681-2530082 GCA_907164525.1 Lophiomys imhausi
GTGTGTGTGTGTGTGTGTGTGTGTGTGTGTGTGTGTGTGTGTGTGTGGGTGTGTGTGGGTGTGTGCTATGTGTATATATACGCATGTGTACTTCAAACATTATTTTTAGAAAGATACCCTACATTAAGAATTTCATCTTTGGGTAGTAGGATTAAGAGTGATATGAGGAGGAAATGGAAAATTGTCCCAAATTCCTTTTCTATTGATTAAAACTGAGGTCTAGGAAACCCATAACTGACTTAGGTGCCTAGTGAGCATTATTCAAACTCTTGTAATGCAGTCCCAGTCTTTTAATCTCTTGTTTGTGTCTTTTCATTCGTCAGGAAAAACTCACCATGGACAAGAATCATTTGTGGAAGCATTTGGTCTTGACTATTTCCCACATTTTTTCGAACTCTTTTCCTTGACAATGGATTATCTCTTTCTTTCTTACTATCCTGTGCACAGATACCTTTTTTCCTCATCTACTACAATATACTTTTACTCACCAAGAAGTGGTACTGAAAATGTCTATTACTTCTTGTACTAGGTAATATTTGGGAGACACTGGCTCCCACATTTGTAAAAAGGATTTCTCCATTGGGAGACTTAATCTACTTTCCTCACCTATCTTTCAAATACCTATATATTTATACTTTTTGAGATAATACATGGACTTTTATATTTTTCTTATAATTATTTTAAAGATTTATTTATTTTTATTTTATGTGCATTGGTGTTTTGCCTGTATGTGTGTCTGTATGAAGGTGTCAGATCTTAGAGTTACCGACAGTTGTGAGCTGCCATGTGGGTTCTGATATTTGAACCTGGTTCCTCTGGAAAAGCAGTCAGTGCTCTTAACCACTGAGCCATCTCTCCAGCCCCGGGACTTTTATATTCTTATCTGATTCTCACCATATGTTCTACCTTGAAGTTCTGTGGGGGAAATGGTTATGTTTTATTCAGCTTTACAACGGAGAAACCACCGTACCATTGTGTAGGATGCTGAGTGGAACAAGTGAAGATTTACTCTTTTTAGGGATAATTATAGTGGTGAAATTGTTGTTCTAGCTATCTCAAATAGAGGGTCTGTTTCTGTGACTAGTGTTTCATTGGTTTCCCACAATGAGAGCTATGTGTGTCAAACTTCCGGAGCGTTCGGCCTGGCCAGTTCATCTACAAACTCTAGTATGTGCCTAGAATGAGGACCAGAAGCAATGGTTTCATTTACAACATCTTCTCAGGCTTGGGAGCTGTCAGCTTTGGAAACCTAAAATCCAAAGTCCTGGTTTCCAAAATAAATAAATAAATAATCTGTACTGGTACACTCTCATTGTTTTGAACAAATCTTGAGTTCCTCGCTTACTTGTGTTTGTTTGTTTTCTCTGGGAGCCAAGCAGCTGTCCTACGCCCAAGCATGTATCATCTCACGACAGTGACTCAGAAAGCGGTGCAGATGTCACAGCTTACATAGTCCCTAAAAAATGCCTACCATGCAGGAAGTGAGGTTCTTGGACTCAGCAGAAATGGGGTGAGGATAAAGAGGCTGCTTTGAATTAGTGGGTTTTCC
The DNA here is from genome assembly GCA_907164525.1 of Lophiomys imhausi. Lineage (NCBI taxonomy): Eukaryota > Metazoa > Chordata > Mammalia > Rodentia > Muridae > Lophiomys > Lophiomys imhausi. Next base: position 2,516,231 of record CAJQZJ010033849.1, read on the forward strand.
CAGGCTGCTTTGGAAATGTCTCATGCAAATCCAAACAGTATCTGGGTCACAGATAGCTTGCAACTAGCAATTCTGAATAGACTTCTAGTCTTCTAGCACATGTAGAAGCAGTAGGCCTATGTAGAAAAATAAAATGGTTTAAATAACTTAGATAGTTCCATAGCCTACTGCCAATCAGAATCTTTTTCTTTCCTTTAACAATATGCCATTCTTGGAGTCGTTTCCAAGTTCTAAAACTTTATTAAGCTGAGGAACAAATAAAATCCAGTCATCTAGTACTTCTAATAACCAGAGCTTAAATATGCATGATACGTTGTTTCTGAATACATTTTTGTGTATGTGTGTGTACATAGTCCAGTTTTTTGTTGTTTTTTTTTTTTTTGGTTTTTCAAGACAGGGTTTCTCTGTTTAACAGCTCTGGCTGTCCTGGACTCGCTTTGTAGACCAGGCTGGCCTTGAACTCACAAAGATCCGCCTGCCTCTGCCTCCCAAGTGCTGGGATTAAAGGCGTGCGCCACCACCGCCCGGCTCATAGTCCAGTTTTTTAATGGAGAAACAACTTGCTAGAAACAGGAATCACATCATTGTGTTTGACAAAACATTTAGTTTGTAACTTTTATTGCTTTAAAAGCCTGTCAGATGCTACTTGCAAACTTTTTCTTTACTCTAGTTATAATAAACCAAAAGTACCTAGAATTCTATGGGACATAGACTGTCAGGAAACGTTGAATGTATCATTTTGGGGGAAAGCAAACACATTTACAAGAAGACTTCAACATGCAAATAGGCAAGGATTTAAGAATATGCAAATGGAGAAGACACAAAAAATGAGGAAGGATTTAAGAATAGAGAAATCAAGATGTAAAGCAATTTTTTTCATAGTCACTTCAACGTCCTAACCTGTATTCTGGTCTGAAAATGGCATCATCAAACTTCTAGGCTGATAGAAAATTTTGGGGGGAAATCCCAAAGATGACCACAACCTAAAAATGCACAGCTTAGAGGGGGGTTTCCAGTGGTCTTGGCCTTTTAGCCCCAGGCCCAGATCATTTATTTGAAGTGTCTCCACAGTATATGCTTGGCTTGGTCTAGTATCTACAGTAAAGTAGATAATAGGGGCCAGTACTAAGAATCCTCCAGGGAAGAAAGACACTTTAAAGCTGAATTACTTTCAAGGACAGTGACTAACTTTGAAGATTATCTGTACCGACTGGTTTGGAATCTAAATGTTATTGCTTGCTTTGTCTGGGCTTCACTGAAAACCACCACCAATGAATGCTGGTGCTCTTCTGTAGGCAATTTTATATAAGCAGTGGGCACACAGAAAGTAATACACAGGACAGCAAAACCCTCCACACTATGTATAATGAGGCTTTGACACTGAGTGATGTACTGACAATCCCATTTCCATCATCACACTCCATCCAGACAGACTGCAAAAATATTTTGTTTAGCCATGCAGAGACAGTAGAAGAATGGAGCTTGGATTCTTTTGGACTTGAGTGTAAACACCACACAACCTCTGACCATTAGATGACTCTATTTCATCATTTTCAAAAGAAATGGATAACAGCACTCTTTTGGCTAGCATGAGTTCAAATCACTTGGACTAGGGAGCCAGAGTATACCTTTTTCAGTTGTAAGAATATGAAATATTATTTCTAATATTCTCCGTGTTTAGCAAACAGTAGACATTTAATAAATATTTATTGAATAGATGAGTGGCACTTGAGACCTAAGTCAGTTTAGACCTGGCTCAGTAAATGTTAATTTCCTCTAGCTAATATAGCAATGAGGCTGTCCTCAGAATTCATCTGTAACATTAAACCTCCTTCTCTCCACACCAAGGCTTGAGTTTGGGCCTAGCTGAAGAGAAGGCAGGATGTATTGCCAAATGTAGGAATCTTCATTTGTGTTCTTACAAAGATGGTAATGGAGGATGCATTCATGGTAAAACAAATCACATCATGGAAAAATCCTTTGTATTAATGAAATATTTTCTTTTTTTCTTTCCTTCTTTCTCTTTCTTTTTTTCTTTCTTTCTTCCTTTCTTTCCTCCCTCCCTCTCTCCTTCCTTTCTTCCTTCCTTTATTTTCTTTTCCTGATTTTTGCAGACATGGCTTCTCTGTAGGTAACCCTGACTGTCCTGGAACTCACTCTGTGGACCAGGCTGTGAAAATCGTTTTTTGTTTTTGTTGTTGTTGAATTTTACAGTCTACATATGGTATTATGATACAATCTTTTTGGCAATTATTTTTTTCTTTAGTCAAATGCCTAATGTTTAAGAGAATTTGTTTAAGATAATATACTTCAGGTAAGTCTTCTGGATTGGACTCTCACTTGTCTCATTTTTCACACAGTCTGGGAGATTATTAAACTGAAGTTCACATATTGTTCATTTAGTAATCTCGAAATATATAAATAATTATATGATCATTTCTATACATATGACCATTTCATTGGTTATTTTATTTTTTATTGTCATGACAATAGGTATCATATAATGATACTGTCATTCTAATGAAAATCATATTGCTGCTTTATTTTTTCTGGACCACTGAAATATTGAACTTAAGATACCAATTTCAATGTGCATTAGAATTACCATAGATATATGCTTATAACTTTTGAAAGAATAAAAATATAAAATACAACATATACACCTATGGTCACTTAATTTTTGATAAAGAAGCCAAAAACATACAATGGAAAAAGGAAAGCATCTTCAATAAATGGTGCTGGTCTAACTGGATGTCAACATGTAGAAGAATGCAAATAGATCCATACTTATCATCCTGTAAAAAATTTAAGTCTAAGTGGATCAAGGACCTCAACATAAATCCAGACACACTAACATTAATAGAAGAGAAAGTGGGGAAAAGACTTGAAATCATTGGCACTGGTAGCAACTTCCTGAGTAGAACACCAATAGCTCAGGCACTAAAACAAACAATCAATAAATGGGACCTTATAAAATTGAAAAGCTTCTGTAAGGCAAAGGACACTGTCCTTAGAACAAAACGGCAGCCTACAGACTGGGAAAGGATCTTCACCAACTCAATATCTGACAGAGGGCTAATATCCAAAATATAAAGAACTGAAGAAATTAAACACCAAAAAATCAAATAATCCCATCAATAAATGGGGTACAGAGCTAAACCGAGAATTCACAGAAGAGGAATCTCTAAAGGCTGAGAGGCATTTGAGGAAAAGTTCAACATCTTTGGTTATCAGGGAAATGCAACTTAAAACAACTCTGAGATTCCATCTCACACCTGTCAGAATGGCTAAGATCAAAAACTCAAATGATAGCACATGCTGGCAAGGATGTGGAGAAAGGGGAACACTCCCCCATTGCTGATGGGACTGCAAACTTGTGCAACCACTTTGGAAATCAATCTGGAGATAACTTAGAAAATTGGGAATAAATCTACCTCAAGACCCAGCCATACCCCTCTTGGGCATATATCCAAAATATTTGAAACGAAACCACAAGGACATTTCCTCAACAATGTTCATAGCAGCTTTATTTGTAATAGCCAGAAACTGGAAACAACCCAGATGTCCTTCAACTGAAGAATGGATAAAAAAAAACTGTGGTACATTTACACTCATCCTAAGTGAGCTGACACAGTCCCAGAAAGATAAACATGGTATGTATTCCCTTACAAATGGATATTAACCATACATCAGAGGATAACTATCCTACAACCCACACACCCAAATAGATAGGAACCTAGCATATCTATCCTAGGAAAAATTCTACCCACCAGTGAGTCATGGAATCTGCTGCAGGTTAGTGGAACCCCACACCCTAGATGGTGTGCCTTATCAAGCTCCAGTACGAGTGGAAGCTCTTGGGCCTCACATGATGCAAGATCTGAGGGAGTATGATATATGAGGGCCCACATCATCTGAGGAGAAGGAGAGTACCAAGTAGAGGAACAAGGAGGGAGGGAGGGAAGGAAGGAGAGAGAGAGGGAAGGAGAGAGGAAGGGAGGGGCCAAGAGGGGAGGAGGGAGGAAACTATGTTCTAAAAGTAAATAATACTTTTTTAAGAAAAGAGTTAATAAGCTTAAAAATATAATAAAAATACAATATAAAATTTTCAAACTATAATTTACCAAAGGTATAATTGCCTTACTGGCATGAAAGGAAAATGGCCTTAATTTCAGATTAGAATGTTAGACTGCAGATGGCTACAGAGATTACACAAACTTGATAGCAGCTTAAAAGGTTTTTTTTTTTGTAGAGGTATAGGCTATTTCCATGGTATGGAATTAATAAGCAGGTAACAGGGGGGCTGGAGAGATGGCTCAGCGGTTAAGAGCACTGACTGCTCTTCCAGAGGACCCAGGTTCAAATCCCAGCACCCACATGGCAGCTCACAACTGTCTGTAACTCCTGTTCCAAACAATCTAATGAAATGCATGTAGTCAAAACACCAATGTACATAAAATAAATAAATTATTTTTAAAAAAAAGAAAGAAAGAAAAAAAGCAGGTAACAGGTTTAAAACACTGTAAATAAATTAAAGGTGACAGCTGTTCAACCTGGTCTTACAAACCTCCAAGAGTTGAAAAAACTTAGAGCTAGGGTAAAATAATGCATGGTGTTAGCCCATGCCTTTACCTCCAGCAGAGACAGGAGGATCACTATAGAGTTAGTTGTCTTATAAATTCTAGAGTTACAAGAAACAGAGTGGTGAATGTGCACACCCTTAGTCCCATCATTGGGGAAGAATACACCCTTAATCCCAACACACTAGAGACAGAAACAGGCAGATCTCAGAGCTCAAGGTCAACCTGATACAAAACAAGCTCTAAACAGAGAAAAACTTTGATCCAGGAGTGGAGGAGCACATCTTTAATCCCATCAGTTGGGAACCACATGTCTTTGATCCCAAAACTTAGAATGAAGAGACAGGCACATAGGATTTGGAAAGATTTAAGTTTAAAAGCTACTTACAAAAGGCAGGCTGCAATTCAAACAAATTGTCCTTTGAGATCTCAAAATATACACACTAAAGGTTTGTTTAGCTCCAAATAATCAAAATAATTTCTTCTTTAATCCGGATTGAAAGGTAATACTTTATATATTGTCAAAAAACCAAATTTGCTCCAGGAAAAATATTACTTGACCCTCCACCCCCAAAAAAAAGGTAATTGTCCCAGAGTTAGGGTTAGGGCAGGGCTCTGTTCTTATCTTTCCAGGAGATTTAAAGCATCCATTCAAGGAATCCAGGGACAACTGGACAATGGAAACCTCAGCAGAAAACAGATCAGACACCAAAGAAGACGAGTGGCCCAGATGATCCAGCCTTGCAGACTTCTTCAATAGCAGTTTCCTCAAAAGTCTACAACCACAACAACTCAAAATCGCTAAGATCATTCAGCTCCACAGACTACTCCAGCCAGATCTTCAGTAAAGCTCTGAAGATCAGCTTCTGTCTATGAACTTCTTAGGACATCTAAATAGCTGAGCACAAAGGGACTGAACATCAAATGATTCTATTAACATTTTTAACCATTTTTCCATTCTTATTTGGGCCCCAAACAGGTTTACTACGTCCCAAATCAGCAGGAAGTCATTTTAAGAGAACAATGTCCCATCCCCAGAAGGTGGGGAGGGTGTTCCCCCCAGTTTGGTTATTTGATAGATAATAGAAAATTTTGTTATTTAGGGGAAAAGACTACAAGCTGTTACATGGTCTTGTTAAATGGGTTTTGGAGGTTAGACCCAGGGACTTCTCTTTTTTTTCTTTTCTGTATCCTTCTTTCTCTCCTATATAGGAGTGAACAGACTTGAGAAAAATGGGACATAGATATAGTATAGGAAAGATCAAGAAAAAAGGACAGATTATTGAATATGGCCTTATACCTTTGTATACTGATACAAAATTAATATTATATTTGGCTAAATTGGTATTGATCATTGTATATTAATGCAAATTTAAGATTGTATAGGGCTGCATCGGTATTGATCTTTGTATATTGTTACAAAATTAAGATTATTTTTGGCCACAATGGTATTGACCCTTGTATATTGATGTAAAATTAAGATTGTATTGGGCTACATCGGTATTGATCTTTGTATATTGATACAAAATTAAGATTATATTTGGCCACATTGGTATTGATCTTTGTATATTGATACAAAATTAAGGGTAACGCTTCTTAAAGGTATTGTTCATAGTAATACTTAAAAATGAAATGTCAAGTTTTGACCTCTTGCTACCAACCGACATAAACTGTTTAGGATAATTAAGAAACGGAAACTAATAGTCATAAAAATGTGTCATTTTGTTAGTTAATATGACAGTCTATCACAGTTATTTTCTAAGCTACTCAGAAATCAAGTTGCTAAGAGACAAGCAATATTTGCTTATCTAAATATAAGAGATAGATAGGGCATCTTCAAAAACCTCAAGAGATCTGCAGAATATGGCATTCAAAGATGCTTTCTTAAGATTTTTTGATATCGAGACATGTCAGCTCCTGACAACACCCCCTATTCTACTCCAAGTAGAAGATGAGCATCGAAGAATCTCCAGTGGAAGATGATTGAATTGGTGGTAAGCCTTTCTCTAGGCAAGAAAAACCCCTTGCTTCGACTGTAGACAGAATGCTGTCCAAAAAGGGCAAAACTTGGAAGCAAATAAGTCGACAGCATAGCTCTGCCAAGACAGGGTAGGTAAGTCCTTCATAATTCCTGCTCTACAATCAATGTCTGTCAGAGAAACGGGGCCAAATGGCTGAAGATTGATGCTGTAATGTATGGAGAGAAAATGGGAACTGTCCAGGCAGCCACTGGTATGTCATTTTTTACTTTTGGAAGCTGCAGGCCCTGCACTTCCTATACAATCAGATATATTTATCCCTCTCAGGTCTCTGAGGTGGTTGAAGAATAGATAGCTAGAGTCTCATAGTTAAATTTTGAGTTGTTTAGGAATCAAGAGGGTGTTCTGGATCTAAGAAGATATTTTTAAAATTATGGAGATGGTTAGATAGTAGAATGTTAAAGTCAGGTGCCAAATACATATGGACTGGACATTGGGAATGTATGCTAAGCCATATAGCTCTTATAATTGTGGCCTATTTATTTCTGTTGTTTTGTATTGTATTTATAGTTATAAGAAAAAGAACCATTTTTTGGACTGGAAGGGAGAGCTGTTGGGGGGAAAAAGAAATACCTTAAACTAAAAAAAAAAAAAAAAATGAAGGGAAGAGGATGGGGTTTTGAGGGGGAGGATGGTGGAATGGTGGGACTGGAGGGGGGAGTAGGGAGGGGATTGTGATTGAGATGTAACTTGAAGAAATAAAAAATAAATTATTAAAAAATACAACATATAAATGACATATGGGGAAATGGATGCGCAAACTGAATTTCTTTTAAGTTTAAAAAATAAATTCTTTTCAAATAAGGAAATGACATTTTCCTGAAGTTATTCTTTCATCCTTGAAGACAAAACATGAGTGGGCAATCTCAGAACTTGCTTTTCAGCAAGTCAAAATGCCATTGGAATATTCATAAATCTCTGCATATGATGGAGATTTTGAGTTAATTGGCATTACAAATTCTTGGTGTGGTAATTCAGGATTGGTGTTGATAAATATGACTTTTTCAAGACAGACAAGTAAGGATCGTAAGAATGAATTGTATACCTAAAATATACATGCTTTTGCTGACTATGGAATTTGAATGTCACTGAGTTCACAGAAAGTTTCTGAATGAAGTTAAATTGGTGGTGGGGTAGGTTATAGGGAAGAAATGATGATGTATAAATGTGTTAAGCCTTGGAGTCAGAAATAAACTATGGATCATTTTTGAGGATGGTCTAAGTAAACTAATACAGTCTTCCAAATAATAGGACCATGGGGATTCTGGGTGAATTCTGTTTTGAATAGTAAGACATCAGTGAGCTTTTAAACTAAGTACCATGAATTAATGATGGGCAAATAGTACAAAATACAGTGACTGGTGGCTCTACTGGATATATCAGTTACATTTCTCATTGCTCTGACAAAACCCCAGACAAAATCAACTGAAGAGAGTAAGGGTTTATTTTGGCTACTACTTTGAGAGGAAAACAAGGCAGGAACAGAAAGAACATTGGCTAAGTAGGATGGGCAGAAGAGGGAGAGAAGGAGGGAGGGAAGAAGGATAAGAAAGAGAGAGAGAAAGAGAAGGATACTGAGCTGATGCTCACTCACTTCTTTCTTTTTATTAACTCCAGTAGCCCAGGCCATGGGATGGTGCTGTTTACATCCAAGGTGAGTCTTTCTTTCTTATTTAAACTTTTCTAGAGGCAACTTTGTGGATATACCTAGAGGTATGTTTTCATGATGACTCTAAAGTCAGTTAAGTTGACGATGCAGTTTAACGGTCATGCTCAACCTTATAGAGCATCCTCTGTTCCAAATTCAGAAGCCATGTAAGAGCTCTCTACTCAACAACAGCCTTCCAGATAATCATGACGGTTTGTTCATGTTGTCATACTTTCAGATCTCCATACTTGATATCTATCATCATTAGCAGACAATGTTAGCAAAAGCTCATCAGTGACATTTGAAAAATTAGCTTACGTTGATGGGAATTAACCTAATAGCTCTGGTCAAGTGCAGTGGCTGCAAGCAACTTAATAGGTGGAGACCAAAACCATTATGCACTTGGAATTGCTTTCACTGTTCTGTGTGCCTGATACTTGGAGAATTCGAATCTTTCTCTTAACACCAGCTTACATTTATAGATGTTGAACTGCTGCCTTCTCCCATTTACAATGGCATCAGTGAAATTTCCTGATGAAGTCTTTATAAAGCAACTTTATCTCAACTACTATGGCAGCCTAAAAAAGCCAAGTCAAAGCCAACCAGTTCCTGTTGGGCAAGGATAACTTGCTTAGCTTCTGCCAACCCTTGTCTTTGTATATGTCCTGTCAGAGACCAACCCTTTTCTTTGTATATACTATGCCCTACTGATCTTGCCATCCCTCCTCATTGGTTTTCTTCCTGCCATAAGTGGTACCCCATTGAAATACTACTCACATTGGACACCATGATGTTCTGCTCAGATTCCATTTTTCAGTCTGGCAGACCTATCCCCATCTCTAGGGAAAATTAACTGATGAAGTTTCCAGCTGTGTCCTTTCCTGAGCTCTGACTCATCCAAGGCTACAATCTGTTCTAATGGGAAGGCCAAAATCAGAGTGGCCGACAGGGAGTTACATAAAAACCAACTCCTAGGTGTTGTTTTTGGACACTTCAAATGAGCATCTCAGCTGCCCAATGAAATTGCACCCCAGCTTCTCCTTTTGCACACTCTCTCTCCCTCCCATCACCCTCATACAGTTCTGTCCCTTGAGAGCACATGCTATAGGTCTGTGAGTGTCATTGTCCCTCAGCCCACATGACTCTGGTTCTGTCTACTGTTTTTTCTCTGTTCCTTCAAGCACATTTTTTCTAGTTCTGTTGCATGAAAGCTGAGTCTGTTATACTCTATGCACTAGAAGAACAATATAGTATATTAATACCAAATTACACTGCACTACAGCAGTTCTCAAAACTTTGGTATTCATAGACATTTTGGATTTTAGCATATTTGTGACTCACTCAGAAAGAGTCCTTTGCAACCATAATGATGACACCCATCAGCCTTTCAGTTCATAGAATTGTGATCTGTCCTTTCCACTCTCTGTTCAATATTTCCGAGGCAAAACTCTTGTATGGTTCAGAAAATAGCAGAGATTTTGTGTTGTTCTCCTGGTACTTGTCTGTAACTGCTTCTGAAACATTCAACTTTATTAGTAATTGTTGTGGGTGGTGCACACTTCCAGAGTACCATATATAGCTTTTAGTAACTTCTCCATTTATTCTGTGATGAGTTGCTTAAACCAAAACCAACCTTTAAAAGACAAAAAAGAAAAAAAAAAAAGTGTGCTATGGATCAACGGCAAAGACCTTACATGTACTTGATAGGTTGATAGGCCGGAGCCCTGTTCTTAGGTAATATTTTAAATGGAATCTACACTCTAAATTGCTCCTGCTGTGTAAAGTATGCACATTAATGTGGGAAGAACTTTACAGAATGGTGCCTAAGAAGCCTTATTCTTGCTTCCTCACACCTGGCCTCAACAGCCCAGTACTGCTTCCTTTGACCATTTAGATTGTCAATACTGAAGCACGCACTGCCGCAGGTCTGTTTCTCTTTTGTTTCTTAAAACATGTGCATAATACTGGAATTAGGGTCTTGTGGAACTCCTGAAAACTGCTTCTTCCTAGATACCATCCAACACCAACTAAATTAGAGTCTTCGGCCATCTGCCCCAAAGATAGGCTTTCAGCAGCTCCTAGTGTACCTTCTGATACACCGAGGATGAGAGACCCAAGTCAACAAGTGGGGAAGTAGCAGCTGGTGGTCTGGTCATTTGACAGGGAAATAATGTGGAGCTTCCTTGTTGGCTCTCCTTTTTTTTTTAAATTTATTTTTATTTATTTACTTTTCATTCTATTTCTTGGTGTTTTAGGGACAGAGTTTCTCTGTGTAGCCCTGGCTATCCTGGCACTGGCTCTGTACACCAAGCTAGCCTCAAACTCAGAGTTCTGCCTGCCTGTTTGTCCTGAGTGTTGAGATTAAAGGCGTGGGCTACCATACTGTTATTTTTTATTATTTTATGTATATAGTTGTTTTGCCTGGATGCACATCTCTGCATCACATGCATGCCTGGTGCCTGAGGAGGTGGTGAACCTCCATGTGGGTGCTGGGAATTGAACCCAGGCCCTTTGCAACAATATGTGCCCTTAACCACTAAGTCAACTCTCTAGCCTACATCTTGTTCTTACTCACTTCAGCTCACCTGCCCTGTATTCATAAAGAACTTGTTCCTGTTTCTTGTTGTTAATCTCCTGACATTGGGAGGTGTTCTTTTCTGGGCATCAGTTAAGTCTTCTGGTTCACCCCACTCATATATGCATTTGGGTAAGTCAGTGAGAGATCTCCCTGACTTGCCAAAATAATTTTTGTACAATTTCCTTTCTTTTTTTTTCCTTTATTTTTTATTTCTTCAAGTTACATCTCAATCACAGTCCCCTTCCTATTCCCCCCTCCAGTACCACCCTCCCACCCTCAACCCCCCATCCTCTTCCCCTTTTTTTTTTTTAAGTTTACGGTATATCTTATTTCCCCCTACAGTTTCCCCTTTCAGTCCAACAAATGGCTCTTTCTCTTATAATAATAAATACAATACAAAACAAGAGGTAATTAGGCCACAATTATGAGAGTTATATGGCTTAGCATACATTCCCAATGTCCAGTCCATATGTATTTGGCACTTGACTTTAACATTCTACTATCTAAACATCTCCATGAGTTTAAAGTTCTATATCTAACTCAACATTCATACTAACTTGCAACACAATTTTAAGAGTATCTTCTTAGATCTAGAACACTCTCTTGACTCCTAAACAACTCAAAATTTAATTATGAGACTCTAGCTATCTGTTCTTCAACCACCTCAGAGACCTGAGAGGGATAAATATATCTGATTTTATAGGAAGTACAGGGCCTGCAGCTTCCAAAACTAAGAAATGACATACCAGTGGCTGCCTGGACAGTTCCCATTTTCTCTCCATACATTACAGCATTGATCTTCAGTCATTTGGCCCCGTTTCTCTGACAGACATTGATTGTAGAGCAGGGGTTATGAAGGACTTGCCTACCCTGTCTTGGCAGAGCTAGGCTGTCGACTTACCTGCTTCCAGGTTTTGTCCTTTTTGGACAGCATTCTGTCTACAGTTGAAGCAAGGGGCTTTTCCTGCCAAGAGATAGGCTTGCGACTAATTTAATCATCTCCCACTGGAGATTCTTTGATGCTCATCTTCTACTTGGGGTAGAATAGGGAGTGCTGTCAGGAGTTGATATGTCTTGATATAAAAAAATCTAAAATTACGAAAATATCTTTGAATGCCATATTCTGTAGATCTCTTGAGGTTTTTGAAGAGGCCCTATCTATCTCTTATATTAGGGTAAGTAGATGTTGCTTGTCTCTTAGCAGCTTTATTTCTGATTAGCTTAGAAAATAACTATAATAGGCTGTCATAGTACCTAACATGATGACCGGCTTGCATAACTATTAGTTTGCATTTCTTTTTTTTTTTTTTTTTTGGTTTTTCGAGACAAGGTTTCTCTGTGTAGCCCTGGCTGTCCTGGACTCACTTTATAGACCAGGCTGGCCTCAAACTCACAAAGATCCACCTGCCTCTGCCTCCCAAGTGCTGGGATTAAAGGCGTGCGCCACCACCGCCCGGTTAGTTTGCATTTCTTAATTATCCTAAACAGTTTATGACAATTAGTAGTAAAAGGCCGAAACATCACATTTCATTTTTTTTTCTTTACCTCCTAACACTTCCATCCCATTTCTCTGGGGTGGGTTGTCCTTATATAACAGTCCCTCATCTCAGTTGAGAGGTCGTATGAGGGCCAAGAGCCTCCTCATTCATTGGGGGTCTACGAGGCAGTACCATCAGTGAAAAGTGTCTCATTGCCCAGGAGAGAGAACTAAAAAACAAACAAACAAATAAGCAGACAAATAGATAAAAAAACTAAAAAATAGAAAAAAATATAAAAATATATTAAAAATAAATAAATAAATAACAAATAAAAAGTCTATGTCCAAGTTCACAATTTCATTTCTTATCCCCTTCCTTTTCCATATGGGAGTGAAAAAAATGCCTTTGTGTGTGTATGTGTGTGTGTATAGACCATAGGTTGCCTTCCTTGATTGCTATTCACAGTGACAGCGACGCTTCACTGAACTGATAGTGATAGGGTCCCTCACTCCACCTGGAGTTCACTGTCTTACCTAGACTATCTGGCCAGCTAACCTGTGGGACCTTCCTGTATTTGTTACCCGGCACTGAGATTATAGGAATCTGCTGCCATGCCTGGCTTTTCACATGCACACACCCTCACCCTCACACAGCAGCATTTTACCCACTGAGCCATCACAGTACCCTGGGAGTGGAAGAATTCTAAGAAGGACACCACAGGGCACTCTGAAGTGTTTGTCATTAGCTTCCCTGTGCTATATTTACTTTGTCTTTTTTGTTTGTTTGTTTGTTATAACTATACTTGTCAACATACTTTTCTCTGCTTCTGAACCTAACACTCTCTAAAAGTTCCATTTTTTTTTTCACAATGACACTCTTGAATAAAATAATAAAAGTTCAAACAGGAAAGAGGTAAGAAGTGATGTTAGGAGACAGTGATTGGGCCTATTTCTACCAAGACTGTCTTCCCTTATATTGTTCCTACTCATTGGGCTGCTTTAGGGATGTGTAATGCTCCTTCCCAGACTGTCCACTTAATTCTCTCATCTTCAGAGAAATGTCAGTCTGCCTACCGAATCCAGAAGAAAAATGAAGATTTTTGCTGTAAGTAAAAGGTGAAATGGGTTTTATAACAGTTACCAATCTGAAAAACTATGGGCTTCTCTGGTTCTTCCTAAAAACTCCTGGGCTGAAAAATGTCCCTCTCTCTCTCCCTCTTGAATGTAGAACTCCTAACACTTTGTTTTCGCAGACCATCCCTTGCCCCGGATGCAAACGCCCACACTCCCTAGGTGGCCGGTCTCTGCCGGGCTTCCTGCTGAGCTATCTCCTCTCTTATCTGCATTCCTTCATCCTGACGTACTCTGCTGAACACCATCCCTTTCTTTACGTGCAATTAGCCGAATTGATGACCCTTCTGCAATACAGAATGATTGTACAATACAGATTTTTTAAAAACATGGCAGAAATGTGAAGGGCAAAACACACACACACACACACACACACACACACACACACACACACACACA
>CAJQZJ010033849.1:2530864-2571853 GCA_907164525.1 Lophiomys imhausi
TCCTCCTCCTCCTCCTCCTCCTCCTCCTCCTCCTCCTCCTCCTCCTCTTCTTCTTGGTCACTCATTGAACCAGGAACTCACAGATTCAACAAGACTGATTGTTGATGAGCTTCAGGGATCTGTCAGTCTTTAGAGCATATGTGGCTGCCCTTAGTTTTCATTGTGGGTTCTGAGAATCCAAACTCTGTTTCTCATTCCTGTATGACAGGCATTTTATTGACTGAGCCACCTCTCAACCCTGTGAAGAAAGTGTTGTTACCTAGTTTTACAAATGAAAAAAATTGGGGCTAAGAGAGAGATAAAAGACATTCCTCAAAGTTGTGGGAACAAAAAATAGAAGAAACAGAATTTGCACTCAGTTGTGTAAAACTCCCAAACACATGGTCTCCTTTTTTTCTTCCTCCTCTTCTTCTTTAAGACTGTGTGTGTGTGTGTGTGTGTGTGTGTGTGTGTAAGAGAGAGAGAGAGAGAGAGAGAGAGAGAGAGAGAGTGTGTGCAGGTACACATGGAGGCCAGAAGAGGGTGCAATAGCCCATGGAGCTAGAGTTGCTGGCACTGTAAACCACCTGATGTGGGTGCTAGGAATGGGACACATGTTCTCATAAAGATCAGGAAGTACTCTTAGCTACTGAGTGATCTCTCTACCCTGAGCATGTAGCTTTTACCTACTAGCATATGCTGCGTTTTGGTGCTGCATGTTATTGTACTTTGGAGAGTTCTTTTGGACTTGCTTTATCTATTTTGGAGATGATATAGAATCATTTTTGTCAAGATAAGCTTTAAACACCAAAGAATAAAATATAGCACATTTTTACATTTGAAAAGTCATTTGTAGTGTTGCATAGAGGATTGTCATTTTTAAGTACTCTACACATAGTAATTGCTGACCAAGTGCAAGAATATCACACAAATTGGAGGAGTCTTATTTATTACACTATACTAAAGCCAGAAATATGGTGCAGTATTGGCCTTCCAACTCCTAAGCTGAAAGGAAGCCAGGTAGAGCAAAGTATCTTTTTTCCATGGGCTTCAAGCTAAGGCATCAGTCACATCTGACTATAATACCCCCTGCTTAATGTTTCCTTTTTACTCTACTATCTAGGTTTTGGGGATTGTTTGTTTTCTCTTTTTTTTCTTTCCTTCTTTCTCTCTTTGTTCCACTTTTAGCTCAAATTTCTGGGCATATAAAAATAAAATGTAAAATGTGATAGGTACATGATTTACAGAGGTAGATTCCAGCTTCCTTTTAAGGCCAAAACTATGGATATTGCATTTGTTTTATTGTTTCTTATCTATCCAACTGGTCTGTGAGTTTCCTTTTGGACAGGATTCAGGTCTCATTTATCTCTGTAGCCTCTTTCCCTTCTCCCTATGATGCTTATCCAACAAAGAGATTGGGTGGTATGGCCGTAGACAATGATGCTTATCCTAGTACCGTTGGAGGCCTTCAGTAAGGCCTCACTGAAATATATATTCAACCAAGTCAGGGAGATAAAGGTATGGAATTCTTTTTTGTCTGTCCTATACCCAAGAAAATAACCTCAGTGGGTGTCTGAATTGTTTAGTACTTTTATTGCCATCTAAATGAGTATAAAATGTTTAGCTAGAAATTGGCAAGAAAGGCTTTTGTGTCATTTGGGGTACTTTGGCAACAAGTAACAGAATAACCACCTAAAAATGTCTTCATAAGTCAAGTTGTGTGAGAAGATAAGGACCTTGGAAAGGTAGTATCCAAGTTGGTGTGGCGCATAGTGATGTCATTCAGGACACAGGCTCTTTGTATTCTTTGTTCTTTCTTCCTGTCTGTTTTATGACTGCCAGATGGGTGCTTCATGTCCATATGTCTTGTCTTCCCAGAACTTATTTCAAAAGTAGGAACAAAAGAAATCCTTGGAAAGATTTCTTTACACGCCCCCACCCCCTTCATTTACTAGTGAGGAAATGCCTTCAAAAGTTCCTTCGGTGTATTCTCCCTTTCTTCTCGTTGGCTCAAAAGTGTCTCACGCTCACCCCTCTACTGCTGGCATTTGTTGATGAGGACCGCCATGCTTTGTGGCTGGCTTAGATAAGTCATGGTATACTCACTTGGTAAAGGGTTCTTGTTTTTCTAAACCATATCTGCCTGGTGCCCTGCTGCTTCCTGTGTGAGCACTGTCAGGTTTCTGTAAGGTTGAAATAAGAAATAGCTGTTGGAGAGGAAACAGCCTCTTCTGTTACTCCCCTAAGTCAAGTCATTTGTCATAAATAGTATCTTTCAGGGATGTGAACTAGTTGGAGAAATACTTAGACCCCACAACAGAGGTAGGGGCTCAAATTTATTTATTATTTTCTATTAATGCTTATGCTATTAAAACTTCATACCACCAACATAAGTGATTAGATTAGGTTGTAAATTAGTGGGTTTAGAATTCACAAATAGCGATAAGACTCTTGCCTCCCAACAGCACTTTGCCACTTGCGGCAAGCAAGATCACGAGAACAGGAGAGCTATCCCTGCCGCTCACCAGTTGCAGTAGAAGTGGCCCCACAACTTATCTGTCATTTGGTGGCATGGGTGAGGGAGACATCCCCCCCCACTTCCGATTCCACCTACAGCAGGCAGGAGAGCTGGCCTCAAGGTCATGAGAGCAGTGAGCTGCCCCAGCCCCTTGCCAGCTGCAGCATTCAGGAGAGCAAGCCCTGCACCTTGCTTGGGCATCACAGAAGAGCTGGCCCTGCTGGCGAGTGCATAGGTGAGTGGCCCTGAGGGTGTGAGAGTAAGAGAGTTGGCTCTGCCCCTTGCCAGCTGTGCATTGGGTAAGCTAACCAGGACAGTGCTGGAGAGATCACCCTAGTGATGTAGGTACGGGAGAGCTGGCAAGGTGACCAGCTCAGCTACCACCCAGGCTCAAAATTAGGGCTTTGAGTTTGCTCATCCCAGCATCTACCCCATCTGTAAACTGCCGGAGCACATGAAGGAGCCAGTCCTTCAGATCCTAAGCTGCAGGGACGCCTTGATACATGGCAACAGCAGGATATCCGAGAGGAGTCTTGGTAAGGATCCAGTATTGATAGTGTAGCAGAAACCAGAGACCTTGAACCAGACCAGTGACTCACTGCAATGAGCATTTGCAAGTAAAGAAATGTGGACAAAAGGGGTATACTGTGGGACACACTGTCACACACTACAAATTTCACAATGAACCTTTTTTCTTTTGGAGAGAAGGTTTCAGGGGTGGAGGGTAGATATGAAGGGACGAGGAGATGAGTTTAAAAAACAAACAAACAAATAAGTAAGGAACCAATCATAATCATGGAAAAAAATTGCTCAATTCTGCACACAAATTAAAAGCAACCTCTGGAGTCCAATCTCTGTTCCTGTAACTGTAAAACCCATGATTTTTTTTCTATGCTTTTCTATCCTTTTCTATGCTTTTCAGTTTGGGATAATTTTACTCTTAAGAGAATCCCTAAAGGATGTCTGATGAAAGGACAAAAATGTTCTTGATGCCACAACCTGTTCAGGCACAGAGAACTCTGAAGCTAGATCAGCAGTTTTTAATTAGCATGGCAAAGCATTTGATGGAGTTCCATTCTTTATGGACTATGGGGTAAGGTGCCCACTGCCAGAAAGAGTTATTTGAACACTGATGTTTGACAGTACTTTTCTAAGTTTATAAGTGAGGGGAACAAAAGCTTATGCTATCACTTGCCTTCCAGAGTAAAGAAAAGCCTTACATGAGAGTGGATGTCAGAGTATATTCATCACCATGCTTCCTACACAGGAAAACTTTACAACATATATGTCCTGACTAAAAATATAGTAAGACCTGTTGATTTTCATGAATGCATTTCTGGCTTCATGCTTTGCAAGAATTCTCTTCTCAAGTTGTGGCTGGCATTTTGCAAGTGTAATATTATGGTGGCTTTCAATACTTCTTTCTTGGAATGAGCCAACCTGAGAAGCAGTTATACCCTAAGTATCATCATACAAATTGGTGATTGCTTCTGTGTGTGTGGGCAGGGTCCATTGTCCATTCTCCATCTGAATTTCTACTTGAAAATACTTCACCTCTTTCCCTGTGATGTGGCTTAAATAGAATTGACCTTACTCTCAAATTCAGGATATGAACCAAGATGAGTCAAAACTCCTCTGTGCATTTGATTCTTGTTTCATTAAATTTAGACCTCTGATAACCAAATGAAGTCATAATGTAGTAATTTTATTTTTTCTGAGTGTTAAAATCATTCATTTGTTTAGTGAAAACAATTTAAAAACATTGATTCACTTTTCCTCAAAACTGTAATAACATTATTCATCTTGCCCAATTCTAAGATAACACATAGTGTAGTATTTACATCCTCATCTGAAAGACAGAAAAAACCCTGATTTATATAAATATATAATATATAATA
Source organism: Lophiomys imhausi (assembly GCA_907164525.1). Lineage (NCBI taxonomy): Eukaryota > Metazoa > Chordata > Mammalia > Rodentia > Muridae > Lophiomys > Lophiomys imhausi. The sequence goes on from CAJQZJ010033849.1 coordinate 2,535,260, forward strand.
TATATATATATATATATATATATTTAGGCTTTTCCAAACAAGGTTTCTCTGGGTAGCCCTGGCTGTCCTGGAACTCATTCTGTAGACCAGGCTGGCCTTGAGCTCACAGAGATCAGCCTGCCTCTGCCTCCCAAGTGCTGGGATTAAAGGTGTGCACCACCATGCTTGGCCATTATTACAGACAGTTTAGAACTGCCATGTGGGTGCTGGGATTTGAACCCCGGGGTTCTTTGGAAGAACAACCAGTGCTTTTAGCCGCTGAGCCATCTCTCCAGCCCAAAACCCTGATTTCTAAAAGTAAAGCTTTTCATTAAAAAAAAAATCATTTATGCTGTTTAGTTAATCAATTCCATGTTATGCAATAGTACTCTTAGGGTATAGGTTCTTGATCAGAGCCACTTTTTAAAACTGAAAACACAATATTAGTTCAGTGGCAGATTTTATAATATCCCAGTAATGCTAATAGATTTCTCAAAGACAAAGACTGATTTTCTTAAAAGTTTCTTCAACAGAGAGGGACCCTACTTCATTCTAGTTCAACATTTTTTAGATGCAAAGGAAGGCTGGAAATGTTGTTGATTCATATTGGAGCACATCAAGAAATGGAAGACAAAAAAGAAGATGACCACGCTGCTGGAACAGTTGGGAAGAGAAGACAGGATGGCACTGTCATGATGCTGGGTCTTGGGAGAAGCATCAGGAGATGGTTTCCTGATGAATGCCACTTCCACTGGTGCTTATCATCTAGACATTGTTAGTGCCCATAGCCCACGATTCAGGAGTCTGAATCATTGCCAAAGCTACTGAGCCTCAAGTTACCAACTAGTAACTCCAAAAAGGTTAAGCTAGGAAAAAAAAAAACCAAGTAACATGAAAACATCTGTTCTTGGAATTAAATATAGGTGTTTTTAATGAAGTAAATTATAATTTTAAAACTAAGTGTTGATCTGGGGGATTTTTGTTTCATTCTGTAGTCTTGTAGCATTATAATGATCAACTCTGTAGGCACATAACACTTAATAGTAAAAAAGCAGATATTCCTCATCCAACCAGTTCTTTTTTTTTTTTTTTTTTAAATCACAGATGGCACAAATACATGATGCCGTTGGAATTGTTCTTAGGGTTGTTTTTCTTCCCGTTTATGACAGTATACCTGTAAATGTGTTCCTGGGGTCCTGCAATTAAGAATGAGGGAAAACATTGCTTAGTGAATTTGGGATCAGGCCTTTAGAAGAGTTCTTGTCCTCAAAACTGCAAGAGAGTTGACCTGTTTATTGGAAATAGTTCTGCTAGAATTAGAAGCGGAAATAAGGGTATGATAACGAAACACAGTTTAAGCAGGAAAGGGCAGTAACACACGTATCACTCCACACCACGCAAATATGCTGCCAGTTTAGATACAGAGCTGTGGTTCCTTTTGTCAAAGTGATTCTATTTTCTGTTAGAAAGGCTAACTTTGAAATACCAAATTTTCAGGAATAGAGGCTGAAATGAGAGCTTCATTGAAAGGATTATATGCTTGAAATTCTCTCATGGTATTTGCAGTTAAGACGTCCTTATGGGCCACCCATTTCCACATTGCTTCTGGGAAATAAGGCTCAGTCTTAACTGTTTACTAATGGTCCAGTTTACACATCTGGAAGCCACTGGAAGGTGTTGCTTTAGGTTGGAGGTCAAAGTTGAAAATAGAGATAGTCTATGAATCCAGCATTTGTTTGTGGCTGTGGTTACATCTCATCCATGTTTACTTACATCACATACAGTGTTTTCTTCCTTCTTTCCCTGATAATCCAAGGAGTATGATCATTGGCAAATGATCATTCCCTCAAAATTCTTAATTCTTAGTTAGAAGTTCTGAGAGATAACTTATTAATACTAAAGAAAGAGGAAATATTTGATGTAATGTGAACTCATATTCATTGTTTGGTTTATATATAGACATTTAGAGGAGTTAATTACTAAAAGCTTAGGGGAAAGCATGAGCTGCTGTCATCCTGCCATATTCTCTCTCATTATTATGCCTGTAAACAATTGTCTCTTGATAAACTTCTCTTGATTCTTCTGCACATGTTCAAATAGCCTTTCTACTCTTTAAAAAAAAGTTTTAAATTGATTCTTGTGAATTTAACATCATGCACCCCTATAACACTCATCTCCCCTTCCCTTTGTTTCCACCCCCCAAAAAGAGAATAAAATAAATTAGCATTAAAACGAAAAAGATCTTGTCCTGTAAGTTATAGTGTGTCACAGTGTATCCCACAGTATGCCCTTTTGAGAAACAGCTTTATTTGCAAATGTTCATTGCAGTGAGCCATTGGTCTGTTTAGAGGCCACTGGCTTTTGCTACATTATCTATACTGGATTCTCACGGGAACTCCTCTCAGATATGCTGTTGTTGCCCTGTGTCATGGAGATTCTAAAGCTTTGGATCTTCAGGACCTGTCCTTTCATAAGCTCCAGCAGATCATAGATAGGGTAGATGTTGGGGTAGACCAACTCAAAGGCCTGGATCTGGGCCCGAGAGGTAGCTGAGTTGGTCTGACCACCAGCTCTCCTGTGCCCATACCACAAGGGTGAACTTTCCAGCACTACCCTGGCTAGCTCACCCAATGCTGTAACTGGCAAGGAGCAGGGTCAGCTCTCCTCTTCTCATGTCCTCTGGGCCAGCTCATTCATGCTGCCCAGGCGAGGTGCAGGGCCTGCTCTGTAGAATTCTGCAGCCAGTGAGGGACATGGCCAGCTCTCCTGCTCTCATGACCTTGGGGCCAGCTCACCTGCCTACTGCAGGCAGCTAGGGGTAAATGGTGAGGGGGGTGTCATCTCTCCCTCCACCATGCCACCTCATGGCAGACAAGTAGGCCAGGCCAGCTCTCCTGTGCTCACCCCTCAGGGTCGACTCAACCACACCCTACAAGGCCCCTCTACTCTTAAGGCTGCTCCAAGATGCTTCTAAGCAGAGCTCTCACACAACAGCACAGAATTCCATGTTCTCAGCTCTTTTTAATAATTGGTTTTTATATGAGCATTCACATATTGCCCCTCCCCTACATAAAGCTAAGTTTTTTTAGCACTATGACTGTTATTTACTAACAATCAGTAAATGTGTATTTACAAATGATCTTTTTAAAAGTTTGTCTGGAATGTAGCCTACCTCCAGAGATTCAGATCTATCAAGACATGCCACTTTGTTGAAGGAATGAGAAGTAACTAAAAGATTGGTCTGAATTAACAGAGGTATATTTCATTTTAATTAGCACCAAAGTTGTATATAGTATTATCTGTTATCTATATATCTTCTATATACTTCTTAGTCATATCTTTCGATTTTTACAATAGGAGTGGTCTTACAAGTTGCCCTCCATGTATACTTTTCAATCCAGTTTTCATAGAAATTCTTGTTTGCATGGACTATCATAGTGTTGGTTGCACAGACATTTAAGATTCCTAGAATTGAAAGCAAAAACAATGACAATAAAAAGAAGAGGAAAAATATGTGGTTGAATAGTGTGAATAAAAATTTTTGAGAAGCAAGAAGCATCAAACAGATTCATTAGAATTAAAATATTCGGTAGAACTAAAGACAAAGGTGGACCAGGGAGACACTCAGTGGACAGAGGTATTTGCTGCTGTGCCACTGAGTTTGATGAACTCAGTTGGATCCCTTGGACCCTGCGCTGGTTGGAATTTGTCAACTTGATACAAACCTAGATATATTTGAGAAGAGAGAACCACTCTGAAGAAAATGCTTCTATAAAACTGAGCTGTAGGCAAGTCTGTGAGGCATTTTCTGAACTAATGATAGATGTGAAAGGGTGTAGCCCATTGTGGGTAGTATTGCCCTTGGTCAGGTAGTCTTGTGTATAAGAAAGCAAGCTGAGCAAGCCATGAAGAGCAAGCCAATAATGTTCTTCTATGGCCTCTGTTTCAGTTTCTGCCCCTAGATGCCTGCCTTTAGTTCTTGCCTTTACTTCCCTCAGTGATGGACTCTTACTTGGAAATGTAAGCTGAAATAAACCCATTATCAAAATTACTTTTGCTCATGATGTTTTATTGCAGCAATAGAAAGCCTAGCTAATTTAGAGTCACAGGGTCCCTGGAAATAACCAGTTCCTTTGAGTTATCCTCTGACCTTCACATGGGTACCATGGTGTACACACACACACACACACACACACACACACACACACACACACACAGTAATAACAAATACAATTAGCTAAAGGAAAACAATAGTCATAACCTAAAACCCTTTCCTGCTGTTGGCATCATCAGCTCTAGTGTGCAGCAGCTTGTCCCTTTGAAATACAAGAGCTTCCCCATATGGACCAACTGATGGGACAGGGCAAGCTGATGTGTGTTCTTAAAATCCCCTCCTTAAAATTTGCAGAAAGGTTAACTTGAAGATTGAAACAGTGAGATAAACTGGCCAGGTTCATCCTTGTTCTAATTCTTCATTTACCCACCCACTGCATAGAGGAGTGGAAGCATTCTGGAACCAAGGCAGAGCAGCCTCCTTGTTTCCTGCACTGTAAAGCATCTCTTTATGCCGGCAATCACCCAGCGTTTCTTTCTCTGTGGAGCAATCCAAGGTTGATGCTCACCGGGAAACAAAAGGTTCCTTTGAGGATGAATCTGAAGACCGTCCTGGTCCCTCTCACCTGCCCCAAATTACATGCTAGAAAAATCCCAAGTACCAGCTATAAGAAGGAGTTATCAAAGGGGAATTTCCAGTCAGCCCTAAAGGTCAGAAAGAAAGGACAGTTGAAATGGAGGGAAAGGTAACAGGATAAATGATTGTGGGTAAATTTGCCCATGGCTAGATCCAACATACTGACCGCTCACAATGGACACTCTCTTCTTTGGTTCTCATAACTATTCTGTCAAATAGTTTTGATACTGTGTTTTAAACAGAAGTAAACTGAGGTGTAGTGATGCAACTTGGCCAAGGTCCAACAGCTAAGGAGGAACAAGTCTGAGACTCAAACCCAGCCCTTTTCATGAGAAAATCAAGGTTCTCATCCTAGAACATAGAGCTTCTAATGTAAAGCAGAGAAAATGGTCTTCCCCAGCACCTGTCTTTGGGACAAATTCCAAGAACACTTTGCAAACTTATACATGAACCCTCAGTTTAAAAGTTCTGTTTTTGCTGTAATTAGCTTCAAGGTACAAAAAGAAAACAAAAAAAAAAAAATCCTGAGAACATCAAGCTTAAACAACAGATTTATAATGAAATCAGAAAAGACTTCCAGGGAAACTCTGTAGAACCTCACACTCAGCCTTGTACAGTGGGAAGTTAAGCTTGCATTGTTGACCCTGAGTCACAGGGAAGCTCACAATCACTGCAGTCCAAGGCCTGTGTGATCTGTAGGCTTCATGTTCTGGGACAAAGCAGACTGATAACATGTGCCAAGTGTTATCACAGGGGGAAAAGATTGTAATTTTGCCTGTGACTTAAGAAATTCAGATTACTTGTATGTCGTAGTTTACCTAGGAGTCCTGTTGGCAAAAGGGCTATTGTGTCTATCTCTGACCTTCCATTTGAGTATCTAAGTTTCACTTAAGTACTTATCCACTGCCTAAAGCAGGGTATCTGCTGCTTCTTTAGTTACATAAATATTTCATATACAAAACTTTGGGTGTTACTCAGTGGTAGAGTATATGCTTGGCACATGTAATGCCTTGGGTTCAATTCTCAGCACCAAAACCAAAGCAAAAAAACCCACACATTTCAGAAGCAAACACAGCTTGTCTTCTGATGTACTTTACTGAAATTTGTGTAGCATCTGTGGTGGAATCCTTATACAAAGCCATTGGGGATGTTTGAGGAAGTAGTTTCATTTTCCGGGAAAGGAGAGCAGGGTAGCATGCTCACTAGCTCTGGGATATATGGACATGGCCTTCGTTTTTATTAAAAACCCACCAACAGAAATTATCCCCTTTTTCAGGCTTCCCACTGTCCTTCATAGCAGGATACATTAGTCATGTCAGAGCCAAATTTACCTCTGTCCTACACAAACCTCTTATCTCCTGATGGTTACTGTAAATTACTGACATCAGGAAAGCTTTGTCAGGAAACTGAGGTAATCGAAAACTCTAGAGAAGTTGGAGAAAATGTATCCAGGATTTTTTTCCGGTTCTTCCTCCTTTGTAGCGTTCATGTTTCTCATCTGACTCGTGGTTAAAGTTGCTGAAAGACTGTGCTCAAATCTCACATTTGGAAAAGGTTTACTTATTTGTGTTTCCTCTTAAGTTACCTCACTTAAGCTGTGATGTTTTGCCTCACACTTTCACAACTTAGTCTGGATATCAGCAGAAGAGATTGCTGCTGCTCAGAGTAGTGGTTGCCTGAGGAATGAAATTCTGCCATATGGGTCAGACTGCCCTGATGTTGCCATTGTAAATAGTTTTCGAACATCTTCAGGTATATTAGATTGTCAGTTTCTGGTTTGTTCTGGGCCCTTCCACATTTAAAAGTCCTCCACTTTCTATGATGCTTTCTGTCTTGTCACCCAGGTGTCCTACTTGGGTTGAGGGTAAACCAGTTGTTACTGACAGACTCTTTGGAGGATGCTTATGATTTTCTGGTTCTTCCTGGGTTTCAGAATTTGTGCTGGCTCTGGAGTGAGTCTGTTGTCAGTCTTTCCTTCTAGGATCACTCTGCTCTTGTGAAGCCCACTCCTGGGTTGGGCCACTTCTAACAGCAGGTCCAGGCTCCCCATGGAAGCCCAGAAGCTGCCCTTCCTAGGACCAGGATCTTCAAGAAGAATGTTTCATGGTGACTGCTAAGCTACATTCTGGAAGACAAAAGAAAATAGAAGCAGGTGTCTAGGCAGATGCAAAACAGTTGGAGTGGAGAAGGAAAAGGAAGAAGTGGGGAGGGGAAGCATCAGCTCATGAAAGTTTTACAGGCCAAGCTAATGAAAATGTTCTATATTTTGGATGGGTTAGGGAACTATGAAATGGTTTTAAGTTGGACTTAAAGGGAGTGGGTGGGAATACAGCTGTTCCAATTTGGATATTAAGCTTGAGCTGTTTTGAGAGCCTCAGGTGGTGATCTAAGAGTTCAAATGGGCAGGCAGGCCTGTGCCTCAGAAGAAGCCTTACTTGGGTGATACAGTTTGAATCTTTGGTAGACAAGCAGGAATTAAAGCTGTGGGTGTTGAAAGAGACACTGAAGCCCAGTGATGGGAATGAGGAGAGCAGAGATCCCCAGGGGGCTCTGGGAAATGCTACCATTTAAGGGTTGAGTGAAAAAGCAAATCTTGGTCAGTGTGTAGGAGGGAAACCAGGAGGAATGTGGTTAGAGATTTAAAAGAGTACTTTTAAGGAGGAAGCCATCGAGGGGATTAAAAGCTGTCTGTCTATGTGTAAAGATGTTCTATGATTTTCAAAACAAATTAAATACATTAGGTGGGGCTGTTATTGCTAAAAACATGTAATAATGCGCTAATGGCATATAAAAAAAACCACAGCATTTAGACCAAAAGCACATTAAACCTGGCTTTCAAGATGATATATTATCCTCTAGAAATAAAACATAAAGAATGGCACCTGCCTCTCTGTAAAGAGGACATGGATTGAGTTTGTTTTTCTAGCCGAGAGATGACATTCAGAGAACTGAGCCCTCTCACACCTACATCTTTTGTGGTCTGCTTTATAGGTGGGTTGGCAGTGGCAGGCTGGAGTGACGGGGCACAACAGAGCTCACAGACCCCCTGATAGCTCCTTGCAGTACCTGGTCTCACTGGCTAGAAGAAGGAGATATTAAAGCACACGGTTGACTCATTCCCATCTTGCCTCACCCACGGAACTCCCCAGAATCTCCCCAAATCTCCATGACCTAAGTATGTTGCAGGAATTATTAGCCAGTTTCCCAGGAGACACGGAGTTGGAGAAGGTTCAGATCATACCAGAGTGATGAATCTGAAGAGAGGACATAGTCCCCTCATTTCTATGACAGCACTCTAGTTGGAAAAAAATATTTAGATGCCCCACCCCCACCCTTGCCACCAACACCACATACACAGTTTTTACATCTTTAAATAAGATTAAAAAGTGCTGCTGGTTTTTTTTTTTTTCTTTTTCTGATACTTCTACCTGCAACAAGGTCTTAGTTCCCACACAACATGGTTTCCTTTGTTTTCTGGTTCTCCCATTATCTTGGTCTGCCCTTTGACACGGTTTCCCAACTCATGTTTTCCTTTCTCATTTCCCCCTCACACTGACACTGGCCACAAACCTGTAACTAGAATATCTGACTCATTCCGTTCTCCTCTTGGTAGCGGACACCATGTGGAACAGGAGGCAGGAAAGCTCTTTGCAGGAGATTAGCCAGTACTGCCCGCGCACTTCAGTGCCCTTTGCAGCAAGAATGTAATTATCCTAATTAAAAAGCTACCTTAATCTTTTTTTCCCCAAATATCTTTTTCCTATAAGGTAGGCTTTTTAATTAGGATAATTACATTCTTGCTGCTGTTTGGTTTACTTAAGGCCCAGTCACCCGAGAATGCTTAGGTTGGACATTCCCTACCAAGAATGCTCAGGCCTTGCCATAGCTTGTTTTGGGAGTGCAGTAGCTTCTGGGAGTTCTAATAACAGAGAGCTATGAGCTGGATACATTATCTTTCGATGTTCTGGGAGGCTAAAGCCCACATTCTAGGTATCGTTCCATTCTACCTACCTGAAGGAGAATATGTTTGTTTCTGTCTCCTTGTTTCTAGTGACAGCTGGCAGTCACCAACATTCCTTGTTTTGGAGACATCCCTACATTTTCTGCCTCTATCTTTTCAAGGCCCTCCTTGTGTGTGTCTGTCATATTGCATCAGAGCACTACAGTAACCTCAGCTTACCTTGATTACACCTGCAAAGACCCTCTTTCCTAGTAAGACTGGGGTTACAGTTATCAATAGTAAATACTTCAGCAGATCTTCTGAGGGAAGGTGAAGTTCCACCCAATCAGTGACTAGGGTCAGGCACTTTTTCTTTTCCAGTCATTTTGCCCCCTTTGACTGTCTTTCATGTATGAACGCCTCTGTCTGCTATTCCCTCAGGCCTGTGAATGCCCCCTTTTCTACAGGGAGCATATGCCAGTGTGTTCATCCTTTAGAGCTCAACTCCCAGCTATAGCAAAGATAAATCAGCTGGAAGGAAATGCAGTAAGGCAAATATCCCTTCCTGGTATATGCCTTTAACAAATATTAAAACAATCCTGAATCAGTGCCTTAACCTAAATGCAATGGTGAGAATACCTTTTCAGTAGATGTTTTTTCTTGGGATGTCCAACTGTGAGTATCCTGTCTCAGTGCCTTTCTGTTCCTCTCTAAAAAAGCAGACAACTTGATTTATCTTTGATTGGTACATTTATTCACCCCCTGGTTCTCAGTGTGCCAAGGGAGATGTGTTCCTCACAAGAAAGTCCTTCGACTGCAAGGAGTTTGCTTCAGAAAATGTCATTCTGGGGTAAAGCATGTGGACTCTAAGCCCATTTTAAGCCGTGGGTAATTTTCAAAGAATGATCATGGAGATAGAGGGCATTCAGTTGCTAGGAAAATAGAATAAAATAAACACCATCTTCCTCTCCTCTTGTTTACTTTTTCACTTTGGGGTGAGCTGAATTTGCCAATCTGTCCCTCCCATCTCAGTGGTGGCAGGCTCACAGTCAGGCCTCTTTCTCAGTCACTGTCTCTCAGGTGTGGGATGTAGTTGACAGTTTAGCAGGGACCCATTGTAGGATCTCCCTTCGTGGCTGTAAAGAGCAAAAGACAGAGATAATAGTTCACTGGCATCAACAACTTGCCTCCTCCCACTTGCGGATCACAGTAATAATAGACTTGGCGCTGCCCTCCTCCACCCTCTCCCCTGACTCCGCCGCTGTCAGATTCTCTCCTCTTCCCCACAACTGGGAACTCGAGGGAGCAGATTGTTTTGGCTGGAATTAGTCGGGCACAGATGGTACCACCTGCTGCACGTTCCTTACTTCTTATTGGGTTCTTTCGCAGCTCTATGAGGTTCTGTATTTTTTTTAGAAGTTCAGAGGAAGGGGAAATGGCTGAGGCCCTTGCTCATGCCTGATTCTAGCCCAGCTGTTTTGAGCAGAGTCGCAACCACCGGGATTTGGCTGGAAAACACCGACTGGGTAAGGGGCTTCCACCAGCATTTGGGATCCACCTCATTCCAAAACACAAATGTCGTCTTGCTCTGCATCTATAAGGGAGAAAGAGTAATGATCAGGCTGCAAAATTCATTACAGGCAATTCATGGGGTTAGTAATCCAATCCTCAAACTACCACAGTGTGAAACTCAAGAGATTAATAAATTCAGTTTCTCACCTACGCAAATAAGACATTGGACCAAAGAACCTAAGAAGTTCATCAAAAACCTCCGCTCCTCTTGTCCTCTACTACACTTTTTATAGGGGTTTGCTTTCTAGTCCACAAAGCCAAACTCCTTTTTACCCCATGAATCTTTTTGCTGTTCTTTCTCTCAGGAACATTCTTATTCCAGCTCCTCCCATGACTCGCTTCTTATCCTCCTTCAAGCTCAACTCCCCAAAAGAAGCTTTTCCTGAGACCCCAAATTCTAGCTGAGTTTGCCTGTCCCCACTTTCACCTTACTCACTATTTTTTCACTTGCCTTTATTTTTTCAGCTCAGCAGTCTTATCCTTGATTTGTTCATCTCCAAGTGTTTTCCTGCGAGCTTATAATTGTTTTGTTTTCTACCTTTCTGCCTAGAAGGTACATCCTTAAAGGGGGGGGGGGGTGCTGTTTGTTTATTTACCACTTTATTCCTAGAATATGACGTGGTTGTTTGGCTCATTTTTTTGGTTCATGAAGTTACTTTTAAAAACAGTAAGTTTACTTATGTAAGGATGAGAGACTCAATCTCTGGTTCTGGTTCCCCTGCAGCTACTAGGGTGATCTGGGCGCTCATTTCCACTAAACCTCAGCATCTGAAGGTCTAAGGTTTAGGGTGGGAAGTGTCCAAGATTTCTCCGACTCTACCTTTCTTTTGTATTTTATCCATCAATTCTGCTACTCTTGATTTGTTCATCTCCAAGTGCTTTGCTTACTTTGAGCATACCTTAAGCCTTATTTTCTCCTCTGATCAGGCATTGAAAAGAGCATTTTACAGACATTGATTGTAGAGCAGGGGTTATGAAGGACTTACCTACCCTGTCTTGGCAGAGCTAGGCTGTTGACTTACCTGCTTCCAGGTTTTGTCCTTTTTGGACAGCATTCTGTCTACAGTTGGAGCAAGGGGCTTTTCCTACCAAGAGATAGGCTTGCGACTAATCAATCATCTCCCACTGGAGATTCTTCGATGCTCATCTTCTACTTGGAGGAAAATAGGGGGTGCTGTCAGGAGTTGATATGTCTTAATATAAAAAAATCTAAAGTTACGAAAACATTTTTGAATGCCATATTCTGCAGATCTCTTGAGGTTTTTGAAGAGGCCCTATCTATCTCTTATATCAGGGTAAGCAGATGTTGCTTGTCTCGTAGCAGGTTTACTTCTGATTAGCTTAGAAAGTAACTATAATAGGCTGTTATAGTACCTAACAGAATGACCGGCTTGCATAACCACTAGTTTGCATTTCTTAATTATCCTAAACAGTTTATGACAATTAGTAGTAAAAGGCCGAAACATCACATTTCATTTTTTTTTTTCTTTACCTCCTAACCCTTCCATCCTATTTCTCTGGGGTGGGGTGTCCTTATATAACAGTCCCTCATCTCAGTTGAGAGGTCGTATGAGGGCCAAGAGCCTCCTCATTCATTGGGGGTCTACGAAGCAGTACCATCAGTGAAAAGTGTTTCGTTGCCCGGGAGAGAGAACTACTAAACAAACAAATCAATAAGCAGACAATAGATAAAAAAGACTAAAAAACAAAAAAATATAAAAAATAAATAAAAATTAAAAATAAAAAGTCTATGTCCAAGTTCCCTTTGGTGTGTTAGTTGTAGTATCGATACCTTCTACTATATAGCTAAAATCCTACTCTAAGTGAATAGATGCCATATGCGTCCTTCTGAGTCTGGGTTAGCTCACTCTGGATGAGCTTTTCTAGTTCCTTCCATTTGGCTGCAAATTGCATAATTTCATTGTTCCTGATAGCTGAATAGTATTCCATTGTGTAGATGTACCACAGTTTTTTAACCCATTCTTCAGTTGAGGGACATCTGGGTTGTTTCCAGTTTCTAGCTATTACAAATAAGGCTGCTATAAACATAGACGAGGAAACTTCCTTATGATTCCGTGAGGAGTCATTTGGGTGTATACCCAGAAGTGGTATGGCTGGGTCCTGAGGCAAAGCTATTCCAAGTTTTCTAAGATATCGCCAGATTGACATCCATAGTGGTTGCACAAGCCTGCATTCCCACCAGTAATGGAGTAGGGTACCCCTTTCTCCACACCCTCGCCAGCATGTGCTGTCATTTGAGTTTTTGATCTTAGCCATTCTGACAGGTGTGAGATGGAATCTCAGAGTCATCTTGAGTTGCATTTCTCTGATGATTAACGATGTTGAGCATTTCTTCAAGTGTCTCTCAGCCATTAGGGATTCCTCCTTTGTGAATTCTCTATTTAGCTCTGTCCACATTTTTTGATTGAATTATTTGGTTTCTTGGCATTTCATTTCTCGAGTTCTTTGTAGATTTTGGATATTAGCCCTCTGTCAGATGTGGGGTCGGTGAAGATTTTCTCCCAGTCTGTAGGCTTCCGTTTTGTTCGAATGACGGTGTCTTTTGCCTTACAGAAGCTTTTCAGTTTCATGAGGTCCCATTTATTGATTGTTGATCTCAAGTCCTGAGCTGTTGGTGTTCTGTTCAGGAAGTTGTCGACTGTGCCAATTAGTTTGAGGTTTTCTCCCACTTTATCTTCTAGTAGATTTAGTGTGACCGGCCTTATGTTAAGGTCTTTGATCCACTTGGACTTAAGTTTTGTACAAGGTGATAAGTATGGGTCTAATTTCATTCTTTTACAAGTGGACATCTAGTTGGACCAGCACCGTTTGTTGAAGATGCTGTCGTTTTCCATTGTGTGGTTTTGGCTTCTTTGTCAAAAATTAGGTGGCCATAAGTGTGTGGGTCTATTTCTGGATCTTCAATTCGATTCCATTGATCTACTGGTCTGTTTCTATACCAATACCATGCTGTTTTACAACTATTGCTCTGTAGTACAGCTTGAAATCTGGGATGGTGATACCTCCAGATGTTTTTTTATTGTACAGGGTTGATTTAGCTATTCCCGGCTTTTTGTTGTTCCATATGAAATTGAAACTAGCTCTTTCCAAGTCTATAAAGAATTGTGTTGGTATTTTGATAGGAATTGCATTGAATCTATATATTGCTTTTGGTAGGATGGCTATTTTTATTATGTTGGTCCTACCTATCCATGAGCATGAGAGATCTTTCCCAAGGGCTTGAAGTTCATGTTGTACAGGTCCTTTACTTGCTTGGTTAGAGTTACCCCGAGGTATTTTATGTTGTTTGTGGCTATTGTGAAGGGAGTTGTTTCCCTTATTTCTTTCTCAGCCCATTTGTTTGTTGTGTAAAGAAGGGCTTCTGATTTTTTTGAATTAATTTTGTATCCAGACACTTTGCTGAAGGTGTTTATCAGCTGTAAGAGTTCTCTGGTGGAATTTTTGGGGTCGCTTATTGATACTATCGTATCATCTGCAAATAGGGATAATTTGACTTCTTCGTTTCTGATGTTTATTCCCTTGAATCTCCTTTAGTTGTCTTAATGCTCTAGCAAGAACTTTAAGTACTATATTGAAGAGATATGGTGAAAGTGGACATCCTTGTCTTGTCCCTGAGTTCAGAGGAAATGCTTCCAGTTTCTCTCCATTTATTTTGATGTTGGTCACTGGCCTGCTGTATATTGCCTTTATTATTTGTAGGTATGGTCCTTGTATGCCCATTCTCTCCAGAACTTTTAGCATGAAGGGGTGTTGGATTTTGTCAAATGCTTTTTCTGCGTCTAGCTAGATTATCATGTGGTTTTTTTCTTTCATCTTGTTTATATGGTGAATGACGTTGATAGACTTTCATATGTTGAACCATCCCTGCATTCCTGGGATGAAGCCTACTTGATCTTTTGTGACCTCCCCCCTCCCCCCTCCCTTTCTCCCACCCTCCCTACCTTTTCAAGAACCCTCCTGGAGTTGGAACATTCTTTTTGCTTTAGTACCAGGAACAGCTTGTCTAGGTCCATTCTCTACTACATAGGAAACTGAGGCCTGTTTTTGTCTGCAGATAGTAAATAGAGGTCTATCAGAACCAGAACCAGGATACTGTGTGTGATACCATCTTCTAGATTGATTCTTACTGCACTGCCCTTTTGATACTGAAATGTGGGATTCATTGAATCTTTCCATTTGTAAAATTTTTGAGGTTCAGCTTTTCATATGCACCATAAACTCTAGGACGTGCAGCATTTATCCAATCATGACTCAGAACCCATTCCTGGCTAGCCTTTAGTTAGATTCTCTACCACCATATTAGTGGAGCCATGAGTTATTTTTGTCCATTTTGAATGGTGGCTAACATTTTAAGTGTTTGATTTTCTGCCCTTATGGTCTCTCCATTTTGATAAGGCTTTCTTTCTTTCTTTCTTTTTTTGGTTTTTTGAGACAGAGTTTCTCTGTGTAACAGCCCTGACTGTCCTGGAACTCACTTTTGTAGACCAGGCTGGCCTTGGACTCACAGAAATCCTCCTGCTTCTGCCTCCTGAATGCTGGGATTAAAGGTGTGTGCCACCAGGTCTGGCTGATAAGGCGTTCATTATACATTTCTGTACTGTAGTCATTTCTTGTCTTTTAGACTGTGTGTACCTCAAGAGTGATACTGGGTCTGTCATAGCAAGTTATTAATATTGGTTAAATACACAGTCATTCAAATAGTAAGTTCTATCTATATTAGTGTTGGGGGACAATATCCATAGAAAATTCACAATACATTTAAGTTTAGACATTTTATTGCCAACATTAGTACTTGGAGGTTTTGTATTTTAAATTAAAAACATCCATATAAAAATTGTCTGCAGTCATCTTAGAGACATTTACTTGTGCAAAAATTTCACTATGTTGAATTGTATGGTATTGCACATTTCAATATGTTTTGAGTTTGATGAATATGTATATATTATTTTATATTTCTTACACATAGAAATTTTATGGCACTATAAAGAAGTGAGTTTAATGACTCCATTTTTGTTCATTAGTAATTGTATACTAAAGAGTAAATTCTCATTACAAGGCCCTTAAATTACTGCCTATAAAAAGAGAGACCTCTTTGATTTTGTTCTCCATACAATTCAAGTTATTGTATTGAGGGAAGTCATCAAACTCTTTAGTAGTCTAAACCTTTAATTTGATTTTAGAACAGCAGCCATATATTGAATTCTCAAATTGCCATGTCTTTAACAAGTAATGCAAACACTCTGTATTAAAAAGGTAATGACCATAACTTTTCTTGGAGAGTTTCTTGTACTAATTTTTTAAAGAGGACATTTGAACTGAATTTTCCACAAAAGCAAAAATGTCATACATTTAATGATAGTGGAGTACATGTGTATGTGTACAAGGGAAAGATGGCAATTTGTGTAGTTGTATCTTTAAGTGGACAATTTACTAATTATGTTGAGGTAAACATTTTACAAGTCTAAAGGAAAACTCCAATTATCTGAATGAAATGAAGTATGTAAAATTGATTCAGATAAGTGGAGCAACTCTTGCTGTAAATGATGCATGTTAAGGGTATGACCTCAGGCTTCACCCCTTTATGTTTGTCATTTGCTTTTACATTATTGGATTGTGATTCCTTTGGTCACAATAAGAATCATTGATGGGAGGAAGCAATGTTGATCTGTAGTTTTTTTGTTTTTTTTTTTAATCTCCCAAAATCTGGAGTGGTGTTCTGTGACATGAGCAGTTGTTCATGTCTGCTGCACACTGCCTTCTGTTTTAGTGTTAGCCCAGAGCTTTCCTTTTGTCAGCTTCCTCACAAATGTGTGGACTCTGCCAGTATGACTTGCTGAAATGAAACCACATTCTTCTCTAATCACAGATGCTATCCTTCTTAAAAGTTGCGTTTTCAACAAGTAGATTGAACTGGATAAACTAATTCTTTCTATCTAACAGCTATTTTGTAATGTAAGTTCTTAAAATAGAAACAAACCTCAGGGCATGACGCCTGACCTTTGTAGATTCTAACTTGAAATGGAAATTTTACTAATTGATTGGGTTTAGGAAATTATTTCTCTTGCAGTTGACTGAGGTTTTGAAAGCAGTATTCCTGGTTTTGAAAGCCATTGTGTAATTTGTAGATGACCCTGTACCTGTGATGACATTACCTTCTAAACTTCTTTTTCTTAAAAAATGTAAACAACTCGAATAATGTGTGCTGACATTGTGTAAGTCAATTTACTTCATTCTTTACTATTGCCTATAGATGATTTCCTTTACTTGAAGTACTTGAGAACATACCTATTTTCAACATGTACTTTCTCACTTGTTGATTTTTAAGATGCAAGTTGAGTCATATCTTGATTGATTTGGGCAGAGTGTGGTATCAGCAAGTGCTGTAATCAACTTTGTGAGCAATTGGTGAGTCACTGAGACTTCTTTAATAGATGTGGATGTTTGAACAAAGATTTTGTGCTTAAGAGTCAGTTGAGACTGATTTTGATTTTTGTACAATAATCAGTAGTCCTTGGGAAGAAGGAAGGTATTTAACATGAGGATTTCAGTTTCCTCACGTCTGAAATGAAGATAATATCATGTGGCACTTAAAAAATAATCATTGATACATTAATTCACGCTCATATTTAAATAGTATGAATTAATACACTAGTTATACACTATTTTAAATGAAAATTGTTTCTTATTTGAAGAGGTACTCAAGTAACTCCAGAATCTTTTGAAATAGAGATCTTGTTCAGTTGCCTTTAAAATTACAAAAGCATAAATTTTTGTCTGTCTATTTATATACATGTAACATACTGGTATGTAGAATAAAGGGGCAGAACATAATGTTTTATGGTTTAGATGTTCCCCAAAAGGGTTAGTTTCTAAGGTGATGCTATTAGTAGGGTCTTTTAGAGATAGGACCTAATATTGCAAGGTATTAAAGATTACTGAGGGAACCATGAGACTCTGGTCTCATAGTTTCTGTTTCCTGGCTTGAGTGGTATTAGCTCCAACTTGCTCTTTCACTATAATATGCTTCCCTTGCCAGAAGATTTCATCTGTAGTAAAGGTAAGTTATCAAGACTTAATGTTAGGTATGCATAATACTTGTTTATGTCTGAATCTAAGGTGTACTGGCAGCTGTTATTGTGATCTTGACTTCCTCTACCTCTAATCTACATTTCTTCATCTATGGCATAACTGCTACTGAATAGAGATATAAGAGGATTGAATGAGATAATGTTTGTATATGAAGATTCAGTGCTGATTGTTGTTATATATATTACTGCTAAGTTTCAGAACAGATAAGACCATTTTGAGTTAAAAATCAAAACTGTCAATGTAGATATCTGGTACACTAATTGTATAGAGATATTTACTATGGATTTGGAGATACCACCTTATCATTTATGGCTTTTCTGTGTTTGCTTAAGATAGGGGTTCTTAATTTGGGCAGTGGTGGCACATGCCCCTTTAAACCCAGCACTCAGAGGCAGAGGCAAGCAGAATTCTGAGTGCAAGACCAGTACGGAGTAAGTTCCAGGACAGCCAGGGCTACATAAAGAAACTCTGTCTTAGGAAAAACAACAAACAAAAAAGATAGCAGTTCACAGAATGTGTTATATCTACTTGTCAGCAGGTGTCTTTTGCAGATGTGTTGGGGGGACCCACAAAATTAGAACTATTATGATAGCAATAAAACTTTTTGCCTTTTGATCTGACATTTGATTTTGACGTCTTGTGGTTTGAAACCAAAAATGAGTAAATCTGTGGACATCTTACTAGAAATTAAATGCCAGTGACACCAAACTGTATTGCCTTGTATATTAAAGAAATAAACACTGAAAACAGCAAATATCCAACCATCTTCACTTCAGAAGGTACTTGAGGAAGAAACAACAATGAGTTTTTAAATTTTTAACTTATTAGTCTTTCTTTTAATATTTGCTGAGATAATATTGGAAAGATACAAAAGGCACTTCTGATTTATATCTATTGTAAATTGCTTCTCTAGAGAAAAAAAAACCCTTGTGCTTTTTTCTGAGTTATCAGTAAAGTTAGCCACAATTTTTAAAAATATGAATTACCACTTCTACTTTAAAGAGTGAATAGAAAAGAAACTATGATGATTTAGACTTAGTCATCTGTCAGTCATTTTCTTGAAAAATGAAGAAGAGGATCTGTCACTTTAAAAGCAACAACTTTTAAGGTTTGTTGCCAAAGATAAAAGTTAAAAATTTTTAAGGAAAATTAAAATTTTAGAAAACCTTTGTTACCTCCTATTCTCTTCTTTTTTTTTTTTTTTTTTTTTTTTTCCGAGACAGGGTTTCTCTGAATATCTCTGGCTGTCCTGGACTCGCTTTGTAGACCAGGCTGACCTCGAACTCACAAAGATCCGCCTGCCTCTGCCTCCCAAGTGCTGGGATTAAAGGCGTGCGCCACCACCGCCCGGCAACCTCCTATTCTCTTAACAGCTTTTCAATACTTGAGAAATTCTTCTGACAATACAGTGATATTAGTGAATGTTTGCTGCTGTATAATGAATTATGACAAGATTTGTGTTCAGTAAATCAATAGTTTTAAAATGAAAACTATTACAAATAAAGGTGAAAGATCCTTTCACAAAACAAGTAACATAATACAAAAAAGTGTCTGTGTTAGGGTCTACATTATAACTAACCTTTAAGAATCTCTTATTTGCTAAATTTTGTTATAGTATAAAGATTATTCATAATTATATGTACAGACTACTAGTATTAACACAGTTTTCTTCTGTGTTTTGTGAGGCCATTTTTTTTCACATAGCTCAGTCAAAACTGTATTTCACAGCAGATTGAATGTAGAGCAGATATGAGAATTCATTTGTGTTCTCATAAGCTAAACACAATGATAGTTGAAAAACTGTTAAAACAGTATTATTTTCTTATTAAGCTTTTATATTTTGAAAAGTTTTTTCACAAAATATGAAATTTATTTGAAATATTACATATCTTATTAGGTTCATGATGATTTAATAAATAGTATGTTAGCTTCTAATACAACAGATATTGATAATTTTAATGCACAAAATCTTTGGGAGTGATATAACATTTTTTAAGAATACAAAAGGGGTTTAGACACTAAGAGATTTGAGAACTTTTTTTAAAAATTAAGTTCATTGAAAGGAGTCTTAAATATTTAGTCTTTTCAGGATTTCATTGAATATGGACTACATTTGTCTAGTTTATTTTCTTAATTTAAAAACTGTGTGTTATTGGATTTTTGTGTCACTTTTGAAATAGGCAAGGTTTTTTCCATGTCTTTATAGACTTATATTTTTAAGATTGATGCCACCAAGTTACTACTTTAAGTTGAGATAATAGTAATTTCAGTTATCCCATTTAATACCATGTGTGTCATTGTGAGCTTTGACATGAGTTTATGCTCAAAGAGATGCAGATAACCTGGACCTCCTTGGTAGGTGGAGAGAGCATTTTGATGAAGCAGGCATAGGATCTTGAAACAACTAGCAATAGTGGAGAGAAATAAGGAAATGTACTATGTACCCCTTTGAGGCAGATACTACAACAAATAAGAGATATTTCAAGTTGAGTATTCTTAGTAGGGAAATACAGCCATATGTATAGATTTTGGTTTTGTTATATTGTTGTATTTGGTGTTTGTACGAACTGATCTGAACAACAGAAGAGCAGGCCACTTGTGAAGGTTGAACTCCTATGCAAAACATTTGAAGGTTCAAAGAGAAGTAATTGTTAAGAGGAGCTCTTGAGGCTAGGAGAAGTTGAAATATTCAGGCTGTAAAGGTGCCCAAAGAAATCTAGAGGATAGAGCAGTTGTTAGAGACAGTATGGTTAGGAGGGACAATCAACATGCACAGGAATGTAAAAAAAAAATGTTTAGCTCTGAAAATAGAGACCTTCATTCTAGTTGGTACAGAGTATAAATCCAGAGCCAGGAGAGCTTGGGACATGGAATAGGTCAGTATTGGGGACTTGAAGCTGAGCTCTTTGTTCCTGCCCAAGGTCATTATTAAGGCAAGCCTGAGCCAAGGGGAATAGTAAAGAGAGTGCAACTGTCTACATTGACGGGGAATATTTGTTAATTGAGTGGAAGGGAAGTGAGACAGGTAAACAATTGGTTCATCATTGTCATTCATCTGTGGTTATTAATACATACACCCTTGGTATCATAATGCTACACCGAAAACTTCTCTGGGCTAAAAG
Organism: Lophiomys imhausi; assembly: GCA_907164525.1. Classification (NCBI taxonomy): domain Eukaryota; kingdom Metazoa; phylum Chordata; class Mammalia; order Rodentia; family Muridae; genus Lophiomys; species Lophiomys imhausi. Next base: position 2,555,673 of record CAJQZJ010033849.1, read on the forward strand.
TTGGTAGACTTTCCTCTTTAAAGGATCCAGATGGTAAATATATGGGGTTCTTGTAGCAGTCATTGTGGCTCATACTCCAGTGTGCTGCTTTGCTAAGAAAGCAGCTGTAGAAAAGTAGTGAAGGAACATGACTGAACATGAAGGAACAATAATGGATTTAATAACATTTTTTTGTGGAGACTGAAATTTGATTCCATATTGTTTTCATATGTCACAGAATGGAAGTTAATTTTTTCCAATTATTTAAAAATATCAAACCCATTTTTAGGTCATATCTATATAAGAACAGGCAACAGTGTTGATTTTACTTTTGTGTTCTAGTTTGCTGACCTCTGTTTTAGGAAATAAATGTCTTATCAATTATGATGAAGAGAGCTTGGCAGTACTGAAATAGATGTTCTCTAGGACAATGCTGTTAGTGATACTGTCTTGTAGGTGACACTGATGATAAAAATCCATTTAAGTATTTAGATGTGACATTTGTAGCAGGTGTGATTAGAAATCATTCAGTTTTGAGACAGACTGGAAACTTGACAAGGATTATCACCTACTGTGCAGAGAAAGCCAAAATCCATTACAGAAATTGTCTGGGTGAGCTGCCTGCTGGAGCCGGTGAACGGTTGTCAATTCTTGTGATGTATGCCAAAGAGTGGTATAGTGGGTCATACTGTAGATTTATTTTTATTTTCTGAGGATTCCCTGTACTGATAACTAGGGTGGCTGCGCCAGTTTGCATTCCCATCAACAGTGAATGAAAGTTCCTCCTTCTCCATGACCACACTAGTGTTTGTTGTAAGTTGTTTTAATTTGCATTTTTCTAATTGCTAATCCTTTTTGAGGTGTTTCTTAGTTCCTCTATTTCTTCTGTTGGGAACTCTGTTTAGATTCCTAACCAATTTTTTTTTTTAGTTGGGTCATTTGTTTCCTCCATGCTTTGGTTTCTGAGTTCTTTGTATATTCTGGATATTAATCCTCTGTGAGATATATAGCCAACAAATTCTCTCCCATTCTGTGGCTTTCCTTTTCACTCAGATGATTATTCCTTATCTGTACCGAAGCTGTTTAGTTTCATGAGGTCCCACTTGTCAATTGTTGACATTAACTCCTGAGCAAATGGATGGAGTCCTATTCAGAAAGTTTTGCCCTACAACTAAGTCTTGTAGGAAACTAACCATGTTTTGTTGTTGTTCTGTTTTTGTTGTTTGTTTGTTTGTTTTTAGCAATTTTAGTGTTTGAGGTTTCACAGTGAGTCTTTGATCCACATGACTCTAAATTTTGTTCAGGTTGATGTCTAATTTCATTCTTCTGCATGTGAGTGTAGAATTTTCCCTGTACCATTTGTTAAAGATACTGTCTGTTTTCCAGTAAGCACTACAATTTTCTAAGTTTTACTTGGGATTCTTCTGTTGTTGTTGTTGGTCCCCCCCCAAAACAAACAAACAAAAAACCAGAGTTTCTCTGTGTAATAGCTCTGGCTCTCCTGAACTCACAGAGATCTACTTGCCTCTGCCTCTCAAGTGCTAGGATTAAAGGCGTGCACTGCCAACACCCAGGGGGAGACTGTAATAAGAATATATTGTATGGAAAAAGTCCATTTTCAATAAAAGAAACATGGCAAAGAAGTCTCAGGTAGACTTATAACTAATAAATGGAGAACCTTACTGTATACTGTATTAGTGTTCTTAGAGTAGTTGAAGTCATAAATTCTTTCAGACCCTTTAACTAAATTTACTTGAAATGATTTAGGAAGCAGGTATAACTTGCAATATCTTGTCTAAACGTATACCTCTTTAAAAAGAGCTGTTGGATTGTAATATGTTGTAAGAAAATTGGACTGTCAATGCTTTTTTTTTTTAATCAAATCAGTGTTTAGCTGAGTGTCTGTATTTGGTATACACCATTATAATATTAGTAGAGTGTTTGAAACTGATAATGGGAAATAGAATGAATAGATTCTCTAAATGTTAAACTCACTTTCCTCCTTAGTGAATTATCATTTTTTCCCTTAGCATTCAACAAGACTGATAACTTCTGTTGTTATAAAATATATATGTTCTATAATGTGTAGTCCCACCCTCAAACAAAACGTTTTGCTTATATCTTATGTTGATATTTGTGCTCAGAATATACACTATTCATTTTTCAGTGTGCCACTGCCATGGTCAGAGTTGGGTAAATTAACATGTCCATTCTTCTAAGAAAAAGATTTGGATAGGTACACACATTTATCTAATTTACAAATTTTGATTAGAAACCACATTGGGATGATAGCTGTAGGTATAATTGATTTGATAGATTTTTTTTCTTTCATTGAAGCAGTGCCTATAGCAGAAGCCAGGTGTGTTGTATCATTTGAATACTTTAAACTCCTTTGAATCTGGAAGGAGGATCTTAGAGGTGTTTTAGTCCTGCAACTCAGGGGTTTTATGTCCAAATGCTCAGTTTTTATGTTGCATATAATTGAACTGAGTAGATTGGATTTTTGGATTGCTGTTATTAGTATTTTGAAAACTTTGCCATTTTAAAATCTATCATGTTATCACAATCCTGTATGCATGTTTTTTAAAGCAACAAGTACCTTTTTATCTTATAGATAAGATACATTTAATAAGAGATATGAATTTAGCATTGATAGTAAATTCAAATTAGGAAACCTATGGTGGTCTTTTGAAGCCTGATAGAAGGTGGAAGGAACAGTAAAGTGAGCATTATAGATCATGGTTGCTAATTTTTTCTTTTAATGTAAATCCTTTTCAAGAGTAATAATTCAGAAAAATATAAATATGGCTTGCTAGATTATAGTTCTTAATTTACTTGTCTGTATTGAAGTTGAGAATCACATCATAAAAGTGAAAAAAGCGGGGACTGGAGAGATGGCTCAGAGGTTAAGAGCACTAACTGCGCTTCCAGAGTTCCCGAGTTCAATTCCCAGAAACCACATGGTGGCTCACAACCATCTATATTGAGATCTGGTGCTCTCCTCTGGCCTGCATGCAGACAGAACACTGTATACATAATAAATAAAAAAAATATTTTTTTAAAAAGTGAAAAAAAGCAGTTTACTGCAGAATAAGTGGTGCCATTTAACTGGAGAATGTAGTTGTAGAAAGTCATTTATATTAATCTTAGAGGAGATCTTACGCCTTTAATTGATCTGTTGAACATAATCAAGAGAAGAAACTACAGGTGTTCCAAACTAATATTTTGGCTAGGTTGGTAGCTCAGAAGTATAGCTTTCTTAGCATGCATAAGGCCCTGGATTTAATTCCTAGTTTTGTCAAAAACAACAAGCAAATTAATTTTGTATGGTTAGTCATAGGAATACTAACGCTTATTTTCCCACATTGTTTGTGTGTTGAATTCTCGTGAACTGCTTTTTTTTTTTCTAAATACTTTATTTTTTTTTTCTTCAAGTTACATCTCAGTAACAAACCCCTCCCTATACCCCCTTCCTATCCTGCCCTTCCACCCTCTTCCCCCCAGAAGTTTCCCCTTTCAGTCCAACAGATGGTTCCTTCTCTTATAACAGTAAGTTTTAGGAGACAAAAATGCTAAGATTTGAAAGATGTTGAGAAACTATCAATTCTATACACTTTTGGTTTTCTGCGTAAGTTGGAGGATGTTGTACGGGTGTGGGGATGCATGCCTGTACGTATGCAGGTGTGGAGGTCAGGGGTTGCTGGATGTTGTCCTCTGTTGCTCTCTGTCTCCGCTTTTTGAGACAGGGTCTCTCACTGAACTTAGAGCTTACTCAAGGATTGCTAGCTTGCCTCACCATTGAGGCCCTGACATCCTCCTGTTCTCTCCCCACTGGGAGAAATACAGGAGTGTGTAGCCTACAGTTTTCCCTGGCTTTTTACATGGGTGTTGAGAATCTGAACACTTCTTAGCTTCCTGTCTGTTACAAGATGTCCAACTTAGCACCTCCCCATACTCACTGCCCCTTAGCCCAGAAACAATTGACCTGGTTGATTATGGATTATGACCTCTGAAACTGTGAGGCAAAATAAATCTTTCTTCCATTTAACTTCTGTTTGGTATTTAATAGTCACAATGAAAAAGTCTGACTAAGATTTGGTAGGGCGTTTATTGAAGTTTTTTCAAAGCAGATATTAAGTAAGATACTGTGTATAAGTTATTTTCAGGTTAGTCTATATCCTTTGCAGCAGTAGTGTCTGAACTTCCTGATGAGGAGGTTAGTAGCAAAACAATATATCTGTCTAGCCTTCAACTAAGAAGTGAAGTCCTCATAGCTAGTGATGCATCTTGTGCAAAGGTATTTTTTGATAGGGTGATTGATAAATAAGGAAATAAAAGAAAATCAGCCTTCACTATGAGTAAATTTTAAGATTTAACAGCTTTTAGCATGAGTGACATCATGTTGTTATAGAATGATGTTGGAGTCACCTTGAGAAGCAGTGACAGTGTAATTGCAGTAAATGTTTAAAACTCAGCAATTTACTGAATTGTCTTGATATTAGTATAATATTGTTTATCCCTATTTGTAGGTCATTCTGTGACAGGAAATACATATACAAGAATATGAAAATGAGCCATTATAGAAATGGATGCACATTTTAAGCTGAATTGGATGAACTCCAAATAGAACATGTAGAAAATGTACTCGAAGGAAAGTACTATGTTGGGAGAACCAATGAAAGAAAATTGGTTCAGTTGATTAATTTCCTGGTTTAATAGGATTTTAGTTTTGTTAAGCAACAGGTTAGTGAGTACTTGGAACAGAGTGAGACACTGCACTAGGCATTTTCTGAAAGGCAAAGAGGGTTGTGACTTTTTTTTTCTTTAGGGAGCCTTTATTCCAGTGTAAATAGTTGAAGTTCATCTGTAGCAGAATGACATAGGTGCTTTACATGTTTATGTGCCAGTGTTATTCAATGGGAAAGACTGTCATATATCATTGAGGTTCAGAGTGCACCATATGGAGGAGACTAAGTTTAAGAGGGATATCCAAAGGAGGGAAGATGAAGTGGGAGAATAGGCATTCTATTTTTTAATGAAGGATAAACAAAAGAGTGAATTTGTGTATAGAGCTGGGAAGAAGTAATGCTGGTTCACATGGGATGGATAAAAACTTAGAACATTCTTCCAACCATTAATTAAGGATTTATATCCATGTTATAATTACAGAAGTGGTTAGATTTTTTTAAATAAATTTATTTGTTCTTCAGGTTACATCTCCATCATATTGTCCTCTTTCCCCCCTTCCCAGTCCTTCCCTCCCACCCTCTACCCCCTAACCCTTCCATCCCACTCCTCTGGAGTGGAGTGTCCCTATATAACAGTCCCCCACCCCAGTTCAGAAGTCATATGAGGGCCAAGAGCCTCCTCATATTCTAGGGGCCTACAAGGCAGTGTGGTTTGATTTTTTTTTTTATGTCATTTGTGTATATCTTTGTTAATGTCTAAAGTGTTTTAATGAGATAGAGTGTGCATTATCTAGTTGGAAAAACCACTCACTTAAAAACCTAGATGTTATAAGCACCAAAACCAAAATTCTCAGTCTAATTGCAATGCCTATTCTCTTTGCTGGTTAGTTTTTACCACCTTGACTAAAAGTAGGGTCATATAGGAAGAGGTAACCTCAGTTGAGAAATTGCCATTGTCAGTTCGATCTATGGGCAAGTCTGTCTATGTGGGCATTTATTTGATTAATGATTGATGTGGAAGGGCCCAGCCTACTATGAGAGCTGCTATCTGTGGGTTATATAAGAAAGCAAGCTGAGCAAGTAATGGAGGTTGAGCCAGTAAACAGCATTTCCGTTGTCTCTGCTTCCATTCCAGTCTCCAGGTTCATACTTGGATTCCTGTCAAGGCTTTATTTGATGATGGACTGTAACTTGTTAAGTTAAATCCTTTTCTCCCCAAGTTGTGTTTGGTCAGTATTTTATCACAACAGAGAGCAACGTAGGAATTTTCTTTGATTTGAAACAGTAAAATATAGAGAGGCCAATTTAAAATATTTTTTACAGGGACTGGAGAGGTGGTTCAGCAGTTAACAGCACTCACTGGCTGCTCTTCCAGAAGAGCTGGGTTCAATTCCCGGTACCCACATGACAGCTCACAACTGTCCATAAGTCCAGTTCCAGGGGATCCAATGTCCTCAGTTACTATGCAAGCAAAGCACCAATGCATATAAAGATAAATAAATTTAACTTAAATTTTTTTTTTTTACATATGATATAAGAAGCATTTGGTAGTACAGTTAAATAACTGTGAATGTTGGTTTTATTTCCTCAGAAGAGGGGATGAAATAGGAGCTGTACCCAAGCTTTACGTACATGGCTTGGGCTGAGCCCAAGAGTGTTTCTAACTACCTCTCCCTAGGCCTAGGCCTGGAAACTTCTATCCCTGTACAATTCAAACTTATGCAAGTCTGGACCTTCAAGGCATCAGCTTCCAACCTCCATCTGCTAACCTAGGCCTAGAATGTTTTCAGCCTCCAAGACCTACTGTTGAATAAGTTCATCTTGTCTAGTTCTTTCTGAACTCTGGCTGGATGGTTGAATTCAGCTGTTCTGGCTCAAAACTCTTCCCCAAGCAGACTGATTCAAACTGGCTTCTGTATGCTTCTTACTGAATTGCTCTTCTTGAAAAAACTGCCTTGACTGTATTCCATGAGTTGAACTACAGGAACTCAACTGCACTTAGCTGAACTGCACTGAACTGTACTGTCTCAAGAACTCTACTGTATTGCCTCCACAAACTCTCTTGCTCTCTCTCTGCGCTGCTCTTAAGTAGCTTCTCTTACCTGTCTGTTCTTGAAAGAGTTGAGCTTATTCTGTCTCTGACTCATTCTGTTAAACCTTTTTCTGATTTGTCTATCCCTCAATTAGACATCATTATTTGGAATTAAAGGTATGTACTAAAGGTATGTCTATATTCCAGCCAGAGGGTTTAAAGATGTTTATATTCCAGCCAGATCACACAGACCTAGGTCTTTGGATATGATCTCTTGCCAGAGTAGCCATGTTGCTGAATAAAATTCCTCTACAAATAACAAGTGATTGTTTTTTTCTTTTTCTTTTTCTTAAACCTTTTCAGAATGAGTATGTTGATTGATATTGAACCTTCTCAGAATGAGTATGCTAGTGTTGTCTTTAAATAGCTATAGTTTCAGGAATGTGTCCACTTCAGTATAGTAAATGTACACCTTTGCAATCCATATTGGTCTGTTTCATATGTGAAAGTAAAATTATAGGTGTAAAGTACTTAGCAGACTTGTGTGGAATTTTGTAAATTAGAACACAAACAAACCATTGGTCTTCGTGGTGAGTCCTTGATATATTATATTCAAGTATGAAATACTTTCTAAAAGTTAAACACATACATACAAGTGCACACATACCCATATATCTCATAATTTCCAGTGATTAGTTTTACAAAAAATAGTAACAATAATCCCATAAAGTTCTTAAAGAGTGTGAATTGTTTATTAGTGCATATTATTTATAAACATGAATGAGTTTTAAAAGAAACTAGAGAGATGGCTTAGTGTTTAAGTGGCTTTCTGCTTTTGCAGAGGACCTGGGTTTGGTTCCTAGTACCCACATGGTGGTTCACAACCATCTGTAACTACAGTTCTAGGAGATTTGATGTCTTTTTTTTTTTTGTGGCCTCTGAAGACCTTTGTACACGGGTGGTACTCATAAACTCATGGGAGGACACACTCATAGACATTAAAAAGCGGGAATGAATTTCATTATGTTTTCATACTTGTATGTAAAGTACTTTGCTTGTATCCTTTATCTGACTCTCCATACTTAGTTCTCTTCACCCCCCACTTATTCCCAAATGTTGCCCCTGCACACCACATACTCAGAATGTGAGAGAAAGCATGATATACTTGACTTTCTTAGACTAGCATAGATTTCATAACATGATGATCTCTAGTTCTGACTTAAATCTGGTCTTTCTATGCTATCATCTATTCTTCTTGGGAATGGGAATGTTTGCTGTTGTATATTAGAATATATTAATTATTTTTTGATTGAACAAAGAACACACAGCCTGAGCCTGAGAAAGAGACTCTATCCTTACACTTATGGGGACTTTTTTTTTTTTTTTTGGTTTTTCAAGACAGGGTTTCTCTGTGTATCCCTGGCTATCCTGGAACTCGATCTCTAGACCAGGCTGGCCCTGAACTCAGAGATCTGCCTGCCTCTGCCTCTTCTGAGTGCTGGAATTAAAAGTGTGTGCCACCATCCCCTGCCATTACATATGGTTCTGAACTGCCATGTGGGATTTGAATCCATTGTCCTTTGAAAGTGCAGCCAGTGCTCTTAACCGCTGAGCCATCTGTCCAGCCCACTTATGGGGCCTTTCAAAGTTAAATAGAATGTATTTTGCATTATAAGATGACCATGAGCCTATAGAGATAAGAGAGAGATAAGATATTGCTTAAAACCTTGGTGTCAAATTGATCAGGGGTGAATTTGTGATTGTTAATATTATCAACTTGTCAGAATTTAGATAGTTGTGGAAGCAAACTTCTGAATATGCCTATGAAGGCTTTTTGTGTGGGAGATGTGAGGGATATTTTGAGACAGGGTCTCACTATGTAGCTCTGGCTACCCTGGAACTCACTCTGTAGGCCAGGCTTGTCATGAAGAACTCAAAGAGATCTACCTGCCTCTGCCTCCTAAGTGCTGGGATTAAAGGTGGGTGCCATTATGCCATACTTCTATGAAAGCATTTCTAATTCACTTAGCTGAGATTGGAATACTCACCATAATGTGGGTGGTACCATGTAATGGGGTCCTAGAGTGCATAAAAAGCAGAAAGGATTCATCTCTCTACTTGTTGATAGATTGCAGTATAATCATCTTAGTCACACTCCTGTTGCTCCTACTCCCTCCGTGATGAACTGTGCCTTTGAACTGTGAAGCAGAATAAACTTTTCATAAGTTGTTTTTGTCAGGTATATTGTTCCGGTAACATGTAGAGCAACTAATACAATAGTTAGTTGTTCTATTTATTATTGTTGTTGTTATTATTATTATTACAGAGTGATTATAGATTTATTAAAGGAAAGTGAGAAAAAACTGAGAGTGAGAGAGGTTCCAAGGGTGTAATTATAATTTTTTAGTCTGTCATTTTCTGATAGAAAGTAAAATTTTTTTTCTTTTTTGGTTTTTCAAGACAGGGTTTCCCTGTGTTGCCTTGGCTGTCCTGAAACTCACTGTGTAAACCAGAGTGGCCTGAAACTCAGAGAACTGAGAAGAAAGTATATTCATTATTGTTTTGGGTGGAATGTTATATAAATGTCTGTTAGACCCATTTGACTTATGATATTATTTAACTCCAGAGTTTCTCTGTTTAATTTTTGTCAGGATGGCCTCTCCATTAGTGAGAATGAGGTTTTGAAACCACCCACTACCACTGTGGTAGGGTCAGTATGTGGTTTTTAGGTTGAATATTTTTTTCATTTTCTTTGTCTTTCCTTTGTTCATTCGTTTGATCATTCATTCGTTCCTTCTCCCCCCCCCCACTCTTTTAATAAAGTTAGGTGCCATTGTGTTTGGTATATAGATGTTTAGAATTATAATATCCTCTTGGTAGATTTTTTCCTTTAGTGAGTATGAAGTTTCCCTTCTCTCTTCTGACTAGTTTTGGTTTGATAATCTGTTTTTTTTTTCAGATAACAGAATAACTCCACTTCTTTGCTTCTTTCGGTTCATTTAATCTGTGTCTTTTATTGAGAAATTGAGACCTTTAATGGTGAGAGTTATTATTGAGCAATGTTTACTAATTCCTGTTATTTTGTTGTTCTGGAGTTGTTTTCTTAGGTCTCTTTTGGTTAGCTGTTCTGGGATTATATATTCCTTGTAGCCTCTTGGTTGTATTTAATTTTCCCCTCCGGTTGACATATTTCTTCTAGTAGCTTCTGTAGAGCAGGCTTATTGGACATGACTTCCTTTAATATATATATTTAATATATTTTATAAAATATATTTTAATCACAAAACAGTTTTCTTTCTGATGATAGTTTTGCTAAGTAGGATAGTCTGGAGTGGTCTCTGTGATCTTTGCGGACTTTCAGGCTCTTATAGGTTTTTAAAGTCTTCATTAAAAAGCTAATGTTATTCTGATGGGTCTGCCTTTTTATGAGACTTGGTCTTTTTTCCTTGTAGTTTTTAATATCCTTTCTTTGTTTTATACATTTACTGTTTTGATTATAATGTGTTGGGGGAGTTTCTTTTCTGGTCCTGTCTATTTGGCGTTCTGTATGCCTTTTGTACCTTGATAGGCATCTCCTTAGTTTTGGGAATTTTTCTTCTGTGATTTTGTTGAAAATATTTTCTGTGCCATTGACCTGGGTTTCTTCCTTTATACCAGTGGTTCTCATCCTTCCTAATGCTGAGACCCTTTAATACAGTTCCTCATTTTGTGGTCTTCCTCAACCATAAATAATTTTCGTAGCTACTTCCTAACTATAATTTTGCTACTGTTATGACTCATAATGTAAATATCTGTGTTTTCTGATGGTCTTAAATGATCCCTGTGAAAAGGTCATTCAACTCCAAAGGGGTCATGGTCCACAGGTTGAGAACCACTGCTCTATAACTATTATTTGTAGGTTTAGTCTTTTCATAATGTTTTGTGTTTTGTTGGATGTTGTTCCTGAGGGTGTTTTTAGATTTAGCATATTCTTTGGTTGAGCGATGCATTTCTTCTACCTTGACTTTAAGATCTGATAGTCCCTCTTCCACGTCATTCAGTCTGTTGGTGAGGTTTTCCTTTGAGCTTTTTGTTTGACTTCTTGAACTTTTTTCATTTCAAGTTTTATTTTGGTTTGGATTTTCTGAGATTCTATATCCTTATTAAATTCTATTTTTATATCAAAGATATAAAAATAGAATTTTTTTATTTGTCTGTGATTTTTGTGGTTTTCATTCAGATATTTATTCATATCCTCTTTGTACTCATTCAATGTATTCATTTACTTATTTGTTGTTTATTACTTCAAGATACATCTTCATCCTAGCCCCTTCCTTCCACCCCTCTCGTTCCCACCTTCCCACTCTCTACACCCTCTCCCACCTATCCTACTCCTATAGTGTGGGGTGCCCCCCATATCTCAGCCTCCCTCAGATCATCAGTCATATGAGGGCTACGAGCTTCCTCTTGCACTGAGTGCCTACATGGTAGCACCACATGGGATAAAGCGTCCTACTAACAAGTAACAAAGTCCATGTTCCTGTTCCTTTCAGTCTGTGGGTTGTAGGATAGTTATCTTGTACTATATGGCTAAAATCCAGTTATAAGTGAATACATCCCAGGTGCATCTTTCTGGGTCTGGGTTAGCTCACTAATGATCAGCTTTTCTATTTGGCAGCAAATTGCATGATTTCCTTGTTTCTGATAGCTGAGTAGTATTCCATTGTGTAAATGTACCACTGTTTATTTATTTTTAATATCCGTTCTTCAGTTAAGGGAAATCTGGGTTGTTTCCAGTTTCTAGCTATTACAAATAAAACTGCTATGAACATAGTTGAGGAGATGTCCTTGTGGTTTGGTGAGGAATCTTTTGAATGTATGCCCAGGAGTGCAATGTATTTATAATCCTCTTTTGAGGTCTTTGTCTTGTATATCAGCTAGGCTACCTTTCTTAGAATATTATGATAGAGGTATAGGCTTGGTTATTCACAATGTTTGTGTTTTTGTGTTGGGATCTAAACATCTGGAGTTAGATTATTGTGGTGTTTCTTAATATGGACATCTGGTTTTGCATGGGCCTTTGTTTTCTGTTGCCCCATTTTCTTAGGTTGTGGAATTAGCTGAATAATGGTTGTGTTTTAGTCTTAGAGTCCCTATGGAGTTCCAGGCTTATACTTCCTGCTATCTCCTGTTGGTACAGCGGGTGAAGTGGCTGATAGGGGATCAGGTGGGGATTGCTGGGAGAGTGTGGGGTGGGTACTGACTCTGGAGATCTCTGACTCCACTTCTAGTCTCCAGTAGGTCCCTGAGTTCAGCATCTGGTGACTATAGCTGGGCAGGATGGTTAACTGGCTCTGGAAGCTTCTACCGTAAAATCCAGTTTGGATGGTGGGATTGTATTTCAAGCAGTTCCAGATCAGCCAGGTGGGTTGAATGGTTAGTAGGGAGACTGGGGCCCTGGCTCTAGAGGTGTTCAATTTGAGTTCCTGGCTCCATGTGGTTTTCAAGTACACCTGAGGGTGGATGACATGGGTCTGAGAGCTTCATTTTTTTGGACAAGGTCTCACTGGGTAGCCCTGACTGGTCAGAAGCTTATTATGCAGTCCCGGTTAGTCTCGAACTCACATTCTTTTATTTTAGAGTTCTGAGTGCTGAGATTATAGAAGTTTGTTCAGTGAGCCTGTGATTCCAGCACTAGGACACTTAAGGCAAGAGAAATATGAGTTGGAGACCAGTCTGTGCTTTAAATATAGTACGGCACTGTCTAAAATAAAATAATAACAAAATAAAATAAAATGGAAAATGTCAGCCCTCTCTTGCACATTGCACATTAAAATCAGTGTTCAGTGGATTATACATTTAAGTTCAAGAATGATACAGTGATCTGTTATGTATTCTAAATGTTAATTAATGCTCGCTTGTTGTGCCAGGCCATAGTACACCAAGTGATGCTGTGTTACCTTTCTTGCTAACCATTGTCTCTGATTAGTTGAATAAATGCTGCAGCCTGGATTGAGTAGAAGAGATGTATGTGAGGAAAAGGTTAGTGGGCTTTTGAGAAGCTAGAGGATCATGGGAAGGAGAAGATTGGAGTATGAGAGAGAGGACATGATATGGGTTAGAGAGAAGAAACACATTTTCTTGTGGCCTGGAACATTGGATATAGTGTGGAGAATAACAGCCCAAGGGGACTTATGTATATATTGGGGTTTTATTTGGGGAATAGAATTAAAAGTTAGCTTAGATGGGTTAAGACTGCACAATCCAGGCTAAGGCTTGTTAAAATCCTTCAGGTGTCTTTGTGTATGATTATTTATAATGTTGGGTTATTTATATTATAATTAATTGGCCAACCAATTAATTATAATATAAATACTGGAAATAATTTAATTACTTATTTCTACATAAGGAGTAAAACTAAAACTTTTGAAAGAAAGCTAGGAACAAATCTGTCTTTTTAGTCTTATTACAGGATATCTATCTCAAAAGGTACAATGCAAGAAAAATAAATAAGGTGGACTTAATCAGAATTAAAAACTTTAGACCTCAAAAAAATGTCATAAAGGAGAAAAATCCCACTTACCAAAAGCAGGAAAACATTTGCAAGTCATATATATGAAGAATCTTGAACATAATACATTTCTAGAAATTATAATTCCAAAAATTAAATAAGTGTACAATCAGAAAACAATAAATGTCTGAATAGACTTTTTTTAGTATCCAGTAAGCATTAATAGATGCTCAATATCATCATTTACTATTATGAAACAAAGGTAAAGCCAGAATTAATCAGTTAATTTAAATTATTTTTCTGCCAGATAACATAATTCTTGCTTTTCTATCCAGTCTAAAAATCTCTAATATTTACCTGAATTGCTTAGTCATTTTGTATTTAATACTAAAATTAGTATGGTTAAGGTTAAGTATCCCATCATACTAGTTTTCCAATCTCATTATGACTTTCTTTACCTTCTTAGTTCTTGCTTGTAGATTTTTTGGTGTTTTATATAACCTCCTTTTGTACTAGTAGCCTTATATCTTTATATCTTAATTTATTGGTTCTTATGGTTACCCTTTGTAGCTTATATTCAAGTAATATACCATTTAATGTATTATTTAAGTACCTTACACAATATGTGACATTCCCTTTCTGTTTCGTGTGTTATTGTCTATCTTCTAAAGCGTCATAACGTTTACTTTTCCTTTTAAAAGGTCAGTTTTATTTTAGAGACTTTAAAACATGGCAGGAAATTGAGGTTTCCTTTTACATTTGATCTGTACAGGAAGCAAAGAAAAGGTAATGCTGGTGTTCAGCGAGCTTTCTTTTTTCCCCCTTTTTATTTAGTACAGGATCCCAATCCAAAGGATGGTGTGTAAGTGATGTCAAACACACAAAGGGAATTAATTAAGCACAACATCATCTATCAACTAATCCTCTCTGGATAAGGTGCTCACAACACATGTAAAGTTGTGTTTAATTCATGCAGTGTGCGTGCGTGTGTGTGTGTGTGTGTGTGTGTGTGTGTGTGTGTGTGTGTTTGTGCATGTGTGCGAACATAGGCTTTTTTCCCCAGCTTCTTGCCCAGGCTACCCTGAAACTCACTGCTTAATCTAGGAGATCCTCAGTCTTGTAGTAATCCTCTTGCCTTTGCTTCCTAAATGCTGAGATTACAGGCTTTATATATATTTTTTAATCCAGTCAAATTGAGAATGATGATTAGGTATCAGAGATATTTGTCAAGTCTTTGTTTATTAACTTTTAATTCCACTTAATGCTAGACTCATCATTGATTTTTATCATGATGGTTGACTAGCCTAGATTCTAGCCCTACAAAAATCTTTTGAATATTGGTGCATTAGTTACTTTTCTATTGTTGTGATAAGACATCATGACCAAAGGCAACTTATAGAAGTATATTTTGGGCTTGAGGTTTCACAGGCATAGAGCTTGTGATGGTAGAACAGAGGTAGCAGGTAGAGCAGAGGTAGCAGGCAGCAGAAGAGCAGCTGAAAGGTCACACTATGAACTTTAAGCAGGAGACTAAGAGCCCACTGGTGATAAAGGATTCTTTTGAAACCTCAAAGCCTGCTCCCAGTGACAAGCCTCTAACAAGAGCATACCTCCTAAAATTCCCACCTAAAAGTCCCAAACAGTTCTACCAACTGGGGATATAGGATTAAAACATAAAAATCAATGGGGGCCATTCTCATTCAAACTACCACAGTTAGCTAAAACAGTATTTAAAAAGAAAGCTATAGATAAGTTTGCCTCCTCCATGACCACTCTCCCATTAAGGTATTGTGATTTTGAGTTCTACTGGCATGTGGATGGAATAAGAGTTTGTGAGAGTGTACCACCTGCTGTATTCATTTTGCTTCTGTTAATGACACTTTTATGAATGGGTGTAATTCTAGGGAAGAGGAAAGTTGGAAGAAGTAAAAAGTTCACTCATTTAGTCTTTATGAAGTAAGGACACATGGGCAGTCTAAGATGGTGTCCTACACATTCTCTTTTAATTAATACTGTTCTCTTTCAACTTTTGTGAATATCCTCTAGTTTAACTTGTTGGGGGGGGGGGAGCAGGTATGTTTTTAGATTGGGTATAGGCACTGTTTGAGGTGGCCTGTAGTAAACTTAAGCCCTCAATGTCTTATATGTGAGTAGTAAACATTATCTGTGTACTGTGTGGAGATTGCATCTATCTTAGAGTAAGAGCTCATGGCTATGTGCTTGCCTTTTTAGGTTCTCATAGACTTTATCTAGGTTATTAGACAATGCAAATGTGTGTTTTTTAGCAAAGCTCTGACTGGCTGGACTATTTTAATAGTCCATCAGATATGGCAGTTTTCATGCTTAATTTTATACTGTCTTTAACTTATTTATATCTACTGTTGTTTGCTAAGGTCATTCTTTCAGAAAACCATGCCATGAGTATTCCTAATGTGCTTGTGATGACAATGAAGAGATAGAAAGACATGCTTCCTGAAGGAATGGTATGGTCTGCAGAGGTCTTGGTTAGTGATTTGAGGTTATTACAGTTTAAGGGCCTTGACATAGAATACTTCTATTTGCTCCAAAAAAGAAATGGGCATTGGTAGCACATGTGATAAAAAGAACAGCCTTCTAGGTTAGGTTTAGATCTAGGTCTTCAGTTTATGATAAGTTCAATTTCTTACTCAGGTTGTAATATCTGTTACCTTTGCAATTACTATTTATGAAATAATTAACATCATGAGAGTTCATTGTTTTTCTTAAAGATATATTGCATCTCTGTTGCCGTGATAAACATTATGATTAAACAACTTGGGAGGAAGGAAATTATGTGCCTTATACTTTGAGGTCACAGTCCATCATAGAGGGTTGTCAGGACAGGAATTTGAGGAACCATGGGGATGGAAGGGACTGACTGGCTTGCTTTCTGACGTATGCTCAGCTAGCTTTCTTCTTCTTCTTCTTCTTCTTCTTCTTCTTCTTCTTCTTCTTCTTCTTCTTCTTCTTCTTC
>CAJQZJ010033849.1:2577523-2604240 GCA_907164525.1 Lophiomys imhausi
GGGGTTGTAGGAATTTATAGGATTAATAGTTAAGAAATTGTTGGTGTGTGTTATAAGTGAATTTAGTAATAAATAAATAAGAGTTAAATAAATAATAATTTAAAAGCTCGGTTACAGTTTCCCCTTTCAGTCCAACAGATGGTTCCTTCTCTTATAACAGTATTATACAAAACAATAGATATAAATATGCCACATTTATGAGAGTTATATGGCCCAGTATACCTTCCCAATGTCCAGTTTATACATATTTGGCCCCTGACTTTAACATTCTACTATCTAACCAAGGTTTAAAGGTCTGTATGTGACTCAACATTCATACTATCTTGCAACACACTTTTAAGAGTATCTTCTTAGATCTATAACACCCTCTTGATTCCTAAACAGTTCAAAATTTAACTATGAGACTCTAGCTGTCTATTCTTCAACCACCTCAGAGACCTGAGAGGGATAAATATATTTGCTTATATAGGAAGTGCAGGGCCTGCAGCTTCCAAAACTAAGAAAGAACATACCAATGACTGCCTGGACAGTTCCCATTTTCTCTCCATACATTCCAGCATCAATCTTCAGCCTTTGGGTCCTGTTTCTCTGACAGACATTTATTGTAGAGCAGGGATTATGAAGGACTTACCTACCCTGTCTTGGCAGAGTTAGGCTGTCGACTTCCCTGCTACCAAGTTTTGTCCTTATTGGACAGCAGTCTGTCTGCAGTTGGTGCAAGGGGTTTTTTTCATGCCAAGAGAAAGGCTTGCCACTAATTCAACCATCTTACAGTGGAGGTTCTTCGATGCTTATCTTCTACTTGGAGTAGAATAGGGGGTGCTGTCAGGCACTGATAAGACAACTAAAGGAGATCAAAGGGATAAAAATTGAAAATGAAGAAGTCAAATTATCCCTATTCGCAGATGATATGTTAGTATACATAAGCGACCCCAAAAACTCCACCAAAGAACTCTTACAGCTGATAAACAACTTCAGCAAGGTGGCTGGATACAAAATTAACTCAAAAAAAAACAAAATCAGAAGCCCTTCTTTATACAACAAACAAATGTACCGAGAAAGAAATAAGGGAAACAACCCCCTTCACAATAGCCACAAACAATATAAAATACCTGGGAGGTAACTCTAACCAAGCAAGTAAAGGACCTATACAACAAGAACTTCAAACCCCTGAAGAAAGAAATGGAAGAGGCCTTTAGAAGATGGAAAGATCTCCCATGCTCATGGATAGGTAGGATCAAAATAATAAAAATGGCTATCCTACCAAAAGCAATATATAGATTCAATACAATTCCTATCAAAATATCAACACAATTCTTTATAGACCTGGAAAGAGCTATTCTCAACTTCATATGGAACAACAAAAATCCCAGAATAGGTAAATCAATCCTGTACAATAAAAAAGCATCTGGAGGTATCACCATCCCAGATTTCAAGCTGTACTGCAGAGCAATAGTAATAAAAACAGCATGGTACTGGTATAGAAACAGACCAGTGGATCAATGGAATCGAATTGAAGACCCAAACATGGAACCACACACCTATGGCCAACTAATCTTTGACAAAGAAGCCAAAACCACACAATGGAAGAAGGATAGCATCTTCAACAAATGGTGCTGGTCCAACTGGATGTCCACTTGCAAGAGAATGAAATTAGACCCATACCTATCACCTTTTACAAAACTTAAATCCAAGTGGATCAAAGACCTTAACATAAGGCCGGCCACACTAAAGATACTAGAAGAAAAAGTAAGAGAAACCCGCTTGGACTTTCTTGACACAGTGGACGATGCCTAAACCGTGAGCTAAAGAAAGCATGTCATTTCTCCCTTAGATTATTTTGGTCACAGTATTTATCAGCATCAGGAAAAGAAACTAAGACAAGTGTAAGAATTTTGTCTTTTATGAAGTGAGTTTCTGGTCATATTTTACTTATACCTTATCCTTGAAATGATGCTTTCTTTAAACAAAATGTGTAGTTTCTCAATGAATCAAGTAGTCCCGAAAGTAAAAATTTTCAGGGACCAACTGCAACTCAAGGGAGTAACTTTCAGTAATTTATAGTTTATGCTTGAGATTGCAACTGGGGAGGGTTATATGGCATAGTTATCTTTACTCACTTGGCATGCCTAAGGGTTTACTCATGAGGGCTTGCATTGGCATATGTGGAGGTTGGATCTTAGTCAGTTTGTCTACATGTGGCCTTTCACTGGGGGTCTAGGCCTCTTCACTGTATAGTGGCTGGATTGTAAGAGTGAGAGGAGATAATAGGGAGGAGGTGGGTGTCTTGGTTTTGTAAGAAATGTCTGCTGTACTTTACTTGGAGGGGAAATTATGTCTCTGCATGGAACAGTAGCAAACAAATATTGCTGTGGTAATTTTTGGGAAATACTGTCAGTGATAGCATTTTAACTGCCACCTTACTATTTTATGCTGCTATGTAGAACACCACAGACTGAGTCATTTATAAAAAAAAGAAATTTAATTTCTCAGTGTTAGAGGCTGGAAAGTTTAATATTGAGGTGCTGTATGTATCTGTTGAGGGACTTTTGGTTTACCATACTATGTGGTGGAGGGTATCATATGGTTAGAGGGAAGTAGAAAGGACCACAGAGGGTCAAGGAAGCATTATTTGGTGTTCTAGCAAGCCGTTTTTGCAATACCTAGCCTATTCTTTCAATTCATAGCATTGATTCATTCATAAGGGTAGAATACTTAGGCCTAGTCCATGATGGTTATTACTTTTCAACATGAGTATTAGAGAGAATATTCAATCCATAGCACTGTACTTTCAGATTGATTCAGGATGTGAGTTCAGTGTTTAGTAGTAAAGCACAACTTGTAGAAGACAGTATAGAGACCAACATACTTTTCCATAATTAGTAGCTGCTCAATTACATTTTATTTGTAATTACATTTTTCTGGGATTCTCTCCATACTTTTCTTGTTAGACAGAATTAAAATGGCATAACCCAGTGTTATATATTATTCTGGTTATATTGAATGAGCTATGATGCATTGCAGTTGACTCAACAAGGTTCCATTCCAGTTCTGACACTTTATTGCTGGGTGACACTGGTACAAGCCCAATTCTTCTGAGTTTGTTCATGTACAGGATGTTCAGAATGAAAGAGTTGATTTACTTCTAGCTCTGGCATGTAGAACAGATCATAGTAGTTCATTTGGTATTGCAGTACAAAATCTAAAACTTTGACACTTAATAGGATGCATAATGCTTTTTCCCAGTTACCATGTAGTCCCTGTGGTTTGACACCACTTTTATTTGAGAATACTTGTTTGCTAGGACTGTTGTATAAAATAAGATGACTGGGGTGGCTAGGCCCCCCCCCCCAGCTTTGGAGGCTTGAAATTCATGATGAAAGTGTCAGCAGGCTTGCTTTCTTCTGAGGTCTCTTTTTGGGTTTGTAGATTCCTCTTATGGTCCTCAGTTTGGTAGTTATGGCAGCATCCCACTGTCTGTCCTTAATTGTGTTCTTATAAGGATACCAGTCATATTTGATAAGAGCATACCCTGATAGCCTCATTTTAACCTAATTCTGTGAAAGCCTTGTTTCCAAGTTCAGTAACGTTCTGTGGTATATGTGGTTAAGGCTTCCACATAAGAATTTGGAATGTGAACATAATTCAACTCATCACCTTACTGTTTAGAGTTGAATGCTTTTTAGGATTTATTTATTTAAGTTTTGATACAGGGCCTTAGCTAGGCCCAGCTGGCCTTGAATTCCCTATGTGAGCTAAGCGTGACCTTCAGCTCCTGACCCTCCTACTGCTGCCTCCTATTGCAGGGAGTGTAGGCTCAACCCACCACTCCAGCTAGAATGTGTTACACTCAGGTACTGAGCACTGTGATTAATCTGAGGCTAAAAGTGTTTTTATCTTTTCCATTGTAGCAGTACTGCTATGAATAATCTTCTATAAATATTTTGTACATCTTGTAGGCTTTTAAAGCTCTAGTAATATGTAATTAGATAAATTACTCGTTTATACTGAAAAGAATAACTGGTTTAGCAAGTATTGCCAAACTGTTCAGCAAAATTATTCTCTCCTAGAAATCTTCATAATAGAAATCTTGTTTCACTGTTACACAGTGTAGTGGTTTGAATAGGTATGGCTTACATGGACTCATGTGTTTAAATGCATGGTCCATAGGGAATGGCACTATTAGGAGGTGTGGACTTGTTGGAGTAGGTGTGGCCTTGTTGGAGGAAGTGTGTCACTGTGGAGGCCGGCTTTGAGGTTATATATGCTCAGGCTATGCTTAGTCAGACAGTCTCCTTCTGCCTGTGGAGCAAGATGTAGAACTCTAGGCTCCTCCAGCACCATGTCTGCCTGGATTGTACCATGCTTCCCACAGTGACAGTAATGGACTAAACCTCTGAAACTGTAAGCCTGTTGAAATTATTTTTCCTTTATAAGAGTTGCCATGGTCATGATGTCTCTTCACAGCAATAGAAACTCTACAGGCAATATAGTTGATATCTGCCTTAGAGGGGTGCTTAATTTGCATTGTTTTCTCATTGTTGATGTTGAGCATTTTTTAGTGTAAGGTTTTTTTTCATCTGAATTTTAAAGTTCTCTACTTTGATTTACTTGTTCATATCTTTCTCCTATTTTTTTTTATTGTGAATTGCCTTCTTAATGAATTGTAGATATTTCTCACATCTGCTCTTATTATATATCGTTCAAGTTTTCTACCTTGTTGACTGTTTTTAACACCTTGTTTATGAAGTCTTTTGTGTAGAAGCTTTAAATTTTAGTGTCAGATTTATTAGTTTCTTTTTTCTGTTTTTAAATTTTAATATATTTTATATTTTTAAATTTTATTTATTTGTGTGTGTGTGTAATGTGAGTGGAGGTCAGGGGACAACTTGTGGGATTTGGTTCTCTCCCTCTATAATGTCAGTTTAGAGCTTGAACTCAGGTTGTCAGGCTTGAGAGGAAGTTGAGAGCAAGTATCTTTACCCACTGAGCCATGTTACTAGTCCCTGTTAACATGTTTTTCAAATGTGTCTTGTAGACCTTAAATGCCTTGATGTCAATTGAGTTGAAACAAACTCAGATTTTAATATTCCTCCCCCCCCCATAGAAGGCTACACTGCATAAACTGTTGTCTCTGCTAGGTTTTAATGGTAAATGGTTGTATTTTGCTTTATAAGACTGAATTTTCTATGTAGTCATAGTTTGGGAACACATTTTAAGTCCACAAGCCACTATTTTCATGTTTGGACAGGGTTCTCTCATAATGACACTAAATAAGTTTCTTTGTTAGTAAATAAAAGAGATTAGTCACTCTGTCATTGGGTGTGTACTGTGTTAGGTTGTCTTGACCTTTGTAGATTGCTATTATTATATGTGAATAGAATGGAAGGCTGCTCTGCTTACCACTGTCCTACCCATACTACAATGGGTGAATATGTTGAATTCACACTGTGAATGTTTTCTTGTGTGTTGTGAAGGGTAGCAATTTTGGGAATTTCCCAAATTTGGGTCATTTTGACAATATTTTTTAATGTTAATTTGCTAAAAATTAAACCCTTTTCTTTGTAATGTAAATGTAAGATTGTATATAAATCCAGGACAAAATTTCTTTTTGAGGCGATTTTCTACACGTTAATCATATATTTTATGAAAATTTTCAAAGGTTAGTTTCCCTCCTTGAACTTTACCCTTTAGTTTTTAACAAATGTATATTAACGTAAGGGGTGGCAGTTTTAAATGTCTACTGACTCATTGAGGATCCACTGGCTCATTATATAGACTATAGACTCCTTCCTGGATTAGAATTTACCACTATTTTTCTGGCATATTTCAAATTTATAACAAAGTCATGTTATATATAACAAGGTGTCTTAGTTACGGCTTCTATTATGATAAAACACAATGACTATAAGTGATTTGGTGAGGAAAAGGTTTCTTTTTTTTATAGTCCCACATCACAGTCCATCATCAGTAGAATCCAGAGCAGGAACATAAAGGCTGGAACTGAAGAGGAAGACATATAGAGGAATATTCCTGGCTTGCTTCCCATGGCTTGCTCAATCTGCTTTCTTATAACACCCAGCACATGCCCAGGAGTGGCACCACCCACAGTGAGCTGGACTGTCTCATATCATGAGTCAAGAGAGTGCAACATGGTCTTGCCCACAGGCCAATCTGGTGGGGACATTTTTCTCAATTGAGGTTCCTTCTTCTTAAATGTCTTTGACTTGCATCAAGTTGGTGTAAAACTAGCCAGTATACAAGGTGAAGATACAAATGCTAGTACTTATTTCCTGACTGAATTTGGTGTACAAAGGTTATTAGACCTAAAAGTGTTAAGATGGTTAGGATTGACACTGTAGTGGTCTAATATTCATTTAACCTGGAGATTGTTAGACTTGAAAATTCTGAGATCCCATGCCAAACCCAGTGAATGAGCTGTAAAGATGTAAAATGATTTGAAGGAGGTGCGAAGGGTGCAAAGGGCTATCCTACTGCATTCTCTGGTTTTCATAGTATTCTTTAAGGACAAAATTTTACACACACACAGGCATGCATACATGCATACACACATGTACGCACATGCGCATGCACACACACACATACACACTTCTTAACTGTACTATGGTTTTTGGAATGAACTATAATGTTTGTTTTAGTTGTTTTTAAGCTCTTGTCTTCCTGGGGTGAGAACATTAAAGGAGGAAGTGGGATAGATTATAATTGTGTGGAGAAAGAGGGAGCTTGTTTGATCCTTTCTCTCTTCTGAGAAGATGGAGACCATCTGAATTAGACTGATAATTCACTGAAGTTATGTAACTTTTGTGGTGTTCTCTGAATAAACAAAGTTTTTGACTTTTTTCATGTTTATCTCCATGAACTGCAAACACCTGACTCTGTAGAAAATAAAGAAATCGTAAAATGTGTTTCCTGACCACAATAAAACTTGAGTTCAATTTCTGTCTCTGAACTAGAGAAGAGCAGTAATTTTTGTCATAACTATGTACATCTTATTTTATTCTGTTGTTAAAATGAAGACAGTACCAACTATACCCTTTGTATTGGAATGTTCAGAGTTGAAGTAATGTCTATGAGACACTTAAATGTAAAGGGCACTTGGTAGATAGTGGGTGGATGCTGTTATCCTTATAATCATCACCATGTAGTTATTTTGGTGTTTTTGTGTCATACTTGAATCTACAGAGTAAACAATGTTTATGGTCTAGGTGACATATTTCAGGATTGCTTTCTTGGCTGAATGATTGTATCGCAGTGGATAATTTAATTAGCCCTTTCCTGCTGTACACCATGGTTGTGGCATTCAGGAAGAGAAATGTAGTATTGAAGAAACCAGAGGCTTGGGATCTGTCATTATGTCAGCAATCACTAGTTAAGACATCTTGGAGAAATTGTTTAGCTTTCCTTCCTTTATTTTCTTCTCACTGAAACTTGGGTAGAACCCACTTGGAAGGAATATTGTATGGGTTAAGTGGGAACATATACAAAGCACTGCTCCATAGTATCATATTGTGACTTTTGCAACCAGTATTGCCTTATCTCTTGTTCACATTATAGGGTTTTATATCTCTGTCTTAGTTTTCTTTAATTTGGTATTATAAAACACTATGGGCAAAAGGAATGTGGAGAAAAAAGGGGTTTAGTTCAGCTGACAATCTTCGGTCTCTCTTCAAGGAACTTGGAGGCATGTACTGAAGTAGAAACCATGGAGGAATGCTATCTACAGGATTGCTTCCCTTGGCTTGCTCAACCTTCTTATACCATCCAGGATCACCTGCCCAAGATTGGCACTAGCTAGAGTGAGCTGAGCCTTTCCACATGAATTCTTTATCAAGAAAATGCCTCTACAGACTTCCCACAGGTCAATTGGACTTAGCCATTTTCTCAGTTGAGACTCCCTCTTCTCAGATAACTCTGGCTTGTGTCAAATTGACACAAAACTGTTGCGTCCCCCCTTGTCCAGCAAGGATGACGCAACTCACAAAAGCTCTTCTCCTGCAGTTTATTCAGGTCCCTTGAAAACAGTCTTCCGAATAATGGGGCAGACCCAACCCACAGGCTAAATACTAATTAAACAGCCAGTCAAGTAAAGCCAAGTGGTGCTATCTTAGAGGTCTACATATGTGGAAGCAAGCCAGATCAGCGGTCTTTGCCAAATATGAACTTATTATCATAAAGAGCGCTCACCATCGGGCTGGTGGAAGGCGGAGACCAGCACCATCTTTAGGGCGCGGCACTTCGCAGCTCTCTACAGTTCCTCCTTTTTTATTTTTTCTAAAGTTGGTAAAAGTCCCTGGAAAGGCTTCGTAATCCCTCTATCTGGGGATCTCACGGTGGGCCTGAGCCTGTAGGAGGGCGGTGCTCAAACTCTTACCCGTCTCTGGGTCAGCCTTCCCACTCGGGACTGCCCTGTCTTAGGTGGCCGAGACTTACCCGTCAACTCCGTCACTGACTTGCCAGACCCTAATATCCGTGGAACGAATTCCTCAGTGGGCAGGGACTATGCTTAGTGAAGATTTACTTCACGGCAGCAAGCCATGCCTGAGGGGACTGGCCCGCCTCAATGGCGACAAGGGCTTGTATAATCATGGCTGCATTACGCTTTTGTGTGGCTCTCATTTTGTAGATGCACCATAGGCAAACCAGAGAGGCTAGCATCATTAGTATTGCCAAAGAGCCTACACCCGCCCACTCCTTAAGATGATCCATAGCCGTCTGTATCCAAGAAGTCAAGCCAGTAGCCAGGCTCAGATCCACCCGAGTAGAGTTGATGTGGATGATTGTCGCTCTCAGCTCTCTCATCAAATTTTCAAATTCAGCCGACCAATCCTGTAAGAGGAACTTTGACAATTGTCTGGACAAATTAGCAGCTTTTGTATAATTTTGATATTGCACAGAAGTAACACACAAACCTTGCAATTTCCACTCACACCCCAACTGTGCTAGTTGCCAAAGAGAATCAATCTGTTCTTGTATTAAATCTATACGTTGATTAACTATCATAAGACTTCCTTTGAGATGAGAATTCATAGAGGCCTGAGTATCCAATGCCTGTGCCACAGTGGCTGAGATGTTATTCAGGGCATTGGCAGTCTGTATAGAACTAGACAAGGCAATAGCTGAGGCAGTAGCTCCCACAGCAGCAACAGTGATAGCAGTAACAATAGCTGCAATGATGCCAAAATCTCTTTTAAATCTGAATAGCATCATGGTATTAGGAGCCTCTACAGGAACTGGTACGTATCGAGGCATTCTAGTCACCACAGCCACAGGAAAGGCTGTGGCATTCCAGCATAGGGCATAAAAACATGTGCCTGGAGTGCATACTAACTTTTCTTCACCTAAGGATGCACTCCCATTACTTACAATCCACAGAAAAGGAGGCCAGAGACATACTGGCGAAGCTGAAAAGTTCTTGTTGTGATAAGAATGAAACAAAGAATTCCAAGTACCAGAGCCACTACCACTAGAGAAATCCAATCTGGTAGCAGACCCTAGGGAAAAATTACCTCTTTGATAAATTCCTCCTCCAAGCATAATGACAGGTCCCAAGTCCATGCAACTTCCATTTACTCCACACAAAAGCCACAAATCAAAAGGATTGGTGGCAGTCTGCTGAGGATCCCTAGTAGATATATCAAGCATTCCTGTACAAGACTTATTCACTATATTGCTAATCATGGGGCTAAAGGAAAAATGATCTTGTTGAACCCAAACTGCTCTGCGCTCCTGACATCCAGTCCAGGGAAAAGGTCCTTCCTCTCCTGTGGATCCTTTACAAAAAGGTGCCCAGTGTGGCTGTTTGGGGGGGGTCCCGGTCAGAGACTCGTGTGGGCCACCATCCTTCAAGACGAAAACCATTGTCTGAAAACAAACTACCACTCCTACCCCCAAACCTCAGTTGTGGTAAAAAATCTGCTGACTGCTGAGACAATTTAATGCATTTTGTATCATCTGACCTATTGAAGCTCATTAAAAAGCACAAACTACCCTTCAAGCTGACATTTCTATTACCTTCTATAGGGCTTCTCTGATCATCAAAGGGAAGGTAGGGTAAGCCTAGGCTTCTATTACTGCTAAATAAGCGTGGAAACACAGTTGCATCATGTCTGACCGGCATCGGCTTTGGGAATATCGACAGGATCCCCCATCTCGGCTCGGTCATTCCTGACATACTCACTGCTACTAACACCAGGATCCTTAGGAAGGTCTTCATGACGAATTTTCCTCACAAGGCGTTCAGGCACCCACACTGGATCTTGTTGATCCTGAGGAAAAACACAAACAGACCCTCTCGCCCATGTTAGCACAGGGTCAGGCCCCCGCCAAGAGCCTGTCAAAATATCCTTCCACTTCACCATGCTTTTAGGTGAACCATGGGAATCCTGATGTCTGTCCACTGCTGAGCGGCCTTGAGCATCCAAATTGAAAAAGTTTAAAGTAAATAAGGCTAAAGACATTCTTTCCTTGGGGGTACGGCCTTGGCCTATTCCCCCTTTTTGTTTTTGCAAGCATTCTTTCAAGGTGCGATGAGCACGCTCCACAATTCCTTGTCCTTGAGGATTGTATGGTAATCTGTGATTAAGCTGTACCTCCATCTGGTTGCAGAAGCAGACAAAGGACTGAGCTGTATAGGCTGGTCCATTGTCCGTTTTTAGCTGCTGTGGTTTTCCCCATGCAGCCCAGGCTTCTAAGCAATGTCCTATGACATTGCGAGCCTTTTCTTCACTCATAGGTGTAGCATGTATGATACCTGAGCAGGTATCCACAGATACATGAATATATTTTAAGGTTCCAAACTCTGAAATGTGGGTAACGTCCATTTGCCAGATTTTGAGTGGCAACAGCCCTCTAGGGTTCACTCCCACACTGGGAGGATGATGATGAATCACACACTGAGGACAGTCCAAAACTACTTGTCTAGCATCTGCTCTAGACAAATGGAATTTCTGCTGTAGAGTTTTTGCATTTACATGAAATAATTGGTGAAACTGTCTGGCTTGATCCAGGAATGAGCTCCAAAAAATGCATTCCATCCTGGTCCATTCATCAACTTTATTATTACCCTCACTTAATGGTCCAGGTAATCCTGTATGTGCTCTGATATGTTGAATATAAAAACACCTTTTTCTCTGCCAGATTAAAACTTGTAACTCTTGTAATAAGGCACATACAGTACTACTATTCTTAATAGGACCTGCTAATTCTAATACTTTCACTGCGTTGACCACATAAACTGAATCTGAAATCAAATTGAATGCAAATTGACATTTTTTAAACACCTCAATTACTATTTTCAACTCTACTATTTGGGGGGAGCCCGGTTGAAATTGACATAACACGGGCTCTTGTCTTTCTATCAAATAGGCTCCACAGCCTGTCTTTGAGCCATCAGTAAACACATTTGGTGATGCTTGAAGTGGTACTGCTGAAGTAACCTTAGGGAATATCACTGGGTGCTCCTTAAAAAATGATAGCAATGGATGTTTAGGATAATGGTTATCAATCACTCCTTCAAAGCTACATTGCAATATTGCCCAGTCATCTACAGTGCCACACAAAATCTTAGTTTGATAATTGGAATAAGGCACTATTATACTGGCAGGAGCAACTCCAAAAGACTGCAAGCATTGTTGGATACCATTCAAGGCTAAAGCAGCAAGTGCAGTGGGATAATGTTCTATGGATTTTTTCGGAGAAATCTTTGAATAGGTCCATAATAATGGTCTGTCCTGCCATAACAATCCTGTAGTTTGACCATAGGTGGCAAATATGCACAATGCAATGGGCTGTCCTTCTTGCCATCTCTTTAGGAAGGCACTCTGTAACCTTTCTTCCACTTTACATAAAGCTTTTCTTGCTTCTTCTGTTAATTGCCTAGGAGAATTAAGTGCTGAATCACCTTTCAAAATATTATATAAAGGTCTTATTTCATAATTTGGTAGCTTTAAATAGCCTCTTACCCAATTGATATCTCCTAACAACCTTTGAAAATCATTTAAAGTCTTTAAATTATCTTTTCTTAACCTAATCTTTTGAGGTATTATCTTTTCAGGTCCAACCTTCGCTCCTAAATAATTAACCACATTTTCCTTTTGAACCTTATCAGGAGCAATAAACAACCTTTTCTTTTTTAATAATTGAACTAATTCTTCATAGGCCCGATCTAACATTTGTTCACTCTTAGCTGCTAGTAAGATATCATCCATATAATGAACACATCTCAAATCTGGAAAATTCTTTCTCAAGGGAGCAATGGCTTCCCCCACATATAGTTGGCACATAGTGGGGCTGTTTGCCATGCCCTGGGGTAATACTACCCATTCAAACCTCTGATCAGGTTCCTCATGGTTACAGGATGGAACAGTAAATGCAAATCTCTCACTATCTTTGGCACACAAAGGAATGGAGAAAAAACAATCTCTTATATCTATAACTATAATTGGCCATGAGGCTGGCAAAGATGATAAAAGCGGCAAGCCGCGCTGCACTGGGCCCATGATCTGCATTTGTTGATTTATGGTACGCAGGTCATGCAATAATCTCCATTTTCCAGATTTCTTTTTAATGACAAAGATAGGTGTATTCCAGGAAGATACAGATGGTTTTATATGCTTTAAAGACATCTGTTCATCCACCAAATCTTTGGCTGCATTTAATTTTACAGAGGAAAGTGGCCACTGAGGAACCCATACTGGATCCTCCGTCTTCCAAGTTATGGGAATGCCCTCCTCAGTGGCCCCTAGGAAAAACCCAGGCCCTGTTTCTTTTGTCTTTGCTGCATAGGTATGGGACTCTTTCGTCCTTGCAAATATTTTCCTATTCCAAAGCCTGGAGCATATCCCATATCTTGCATCATACGTTGGGCTGAATCAGAATAGTCATTACTTAATTTAAATCCCATATCCTTTAAAAGGTCTCTTCCCCAAAGGGAGATAGGGAGCTCAAGTACATATGGCTGCATTTCTCCTGAGTGGTTGTCTTGGTCCTGCCACTTTAATAACCTTGCACTCATATCTGGAGTCTTAGCATAACCCAGGCCTTGAAGTGTTTGAGAAGAGGCTTGTACGGGCCAACCTGAAGGCCAGTCTTTCTTTGCTATGATACTCCTATCAGCCCCAGTATCCAAAAGGCCCAGGATCTTTTTACCATCAACTTTTAACTCTAAGACAGGGCGTTGGTCCAAATCCAGGGAGAGAAAAGTCAAATCTGTGCCCGTGGACCCAAAACCATCTTTTCCTCTCTCTCTATCCTTTGCTGCATAGCGGTCATGTAAGCTCGGTAACATAATCAATTGAGCAATTCTATCTCCAGGAGAGATAGCCGTTATACCATGGGGGGAGGCTACCATGATCTTAACCACTCCTGTGTAATCTGGATCTATAACTCCAGGATGGACAATAAGTCCTCTCAAGGCTGATGATGACCTCCCTAACAACAAACCAACTGTACCAGGTTCAAGGGGTCCTTTAAAATCTGTTTCAATTAACTGGACCCCCATTTGGGGTGTTAATACGAGTCTGGTGGTGGAGCAGAGGTCCAATCCTGCTGAGCCTGCAGTGGCTCTCCGCGGTCTCTCGGATGGCGGAGGGTTGGCCATCTCTCTTGATTCTGTTCTTTGTCCTGATTCTCTATTGCCCCATATATTTGTGGGCCCTGAGGTCGTGGGCCCCGCTGTCCGTTTTTTGGACGAGCGCTACCATAACCTTGAGTTAAAGGCTGGCCATGGATGTCTATCACTGAATGGCATTCATTAACCCAATGGTTCCCTTTTTTACATTTTGGGCACAACGTCGGCCGCCTGGGGCGTTGTGCACTTCCTGTACTTTCTGTACTCCTTCCCCTGGGGCACTGTCTTTTAAAGTGTTCCATCTTGCCACACTTAAAACAAACTCCTGAACTTCCTCCACCTTTTCTGGCCAACTGTATTACTGCAGCAGCAAGACCAGCATTAGTTAACGGCCCTCCAAGCTCTCTACATACTTTCATCCAGGCCTCTAGGCCTTTGTTCTTATAAGGGGTGATAGCAGCTCTACATTCTTTGGTACATTGCTCATAGACCAACTGTTTTATTAGTGGCAAAGCAGTATCCGGGTCACCAAAAATCTTCCCTGCTGCTTCCACCATTCGTGCCACAAAATCTGAAAAAGGCTCCATAGGGCCCTGTAGAATCTTAGTTAAGTTCCCACTCACCTCCCCTTTATTAGGGAGAGATCTCCAATCCTTGATAGCTATCTTGTTTATTTGCTCATAAATCTGAATAGGATATCCTATCTGCTGGTTGGCAAATCTCCCCTGCCCAAGCAGCATATCTCTATCCCAGGCTGGATTTCCATCTCTCTGATTAGTGGCTGCTTGCTCAGTGGCATACTCAATCAAGAAAGCTTTCCAGTCTAAGTATTGCCCTGGACTTAAGCAGGCACGGACCAGACCACTCCAATCACTCGGAGTCATACAATGTCTGCTTAATGCTTCCACTTGAGCTATTGTAAAAGAAGCGGTAGTACCATAGGTACAAACCGACTCTGCAATAGATTTTACTACTTTAAAATCAAGTGGTTCCTTGTACCTGTTCCCTTGTGGGTCTTGGTATACCGGATAGGCAAACTGTAATTCTGTTCTTACTTGTGTCCACATCCCCAGGCAGAAAGATCTCCCTACTTTCAGGGACTGAACTGGCTGCTCTGTCTGAGAGGCTTCTGGATATGGAGGAGGAGTCGAAGGCGCCATGGCAACGGCTTTGTTTACATCAGCTGCCGCCAGCGTGGCTGAAGGCGCTGTAGCGACGACTCCACCCATTCCGACTGCCGCTGACGCTGACGCTGACGTGTCAGGCGCCATGGCAACAGCTCCTCCCACACTGACTGCCGCCGATACGCCCTTCTGTTTTACTTTTTTCTTTTCTTTTTTTCTAATAACAGTCCTCTCCAACTGTTCTATTAGAGCGTGTAGCTCTCCTTCAGAATCCGTGCTCTCTGAGTCCTCTAAATCTCTAAAATCTCTAAAATTTCTAAGATCGGGATAGAGAGGAACTTTCTTTTTGTCTTCCTTTTCACTGTCTGCCTGCTCAAATCTTTCGCCTTTGTTACTTCCCTTTTCACTGTCTGCCTGCTCAGATCTCTCCCCTTGTAGCAGTTCCAAAACTGATTCTCCCTCTTTGATTGCATTACAGCACCTCTGATCTTCTAAACAACTCCTCACCATTTTCCAAATCAGTCTTACTCCATGCTTCAGAGTCCCCTGCTCCCAAGCGAAATCCAAGTCCCTGCCTAATTTGTCCCAGCAGGATACCGTAAGATTCCCGGACACCGCATCCACGGAGCCACAGAATCGCATTCATTCAGAAATCTCTCTAAGGTAGACTTCTTAATCTTCAAATTCCTAGCTAAAAGTAGCTCCTGAAGAGCCAGAAAAATTGGATGTGACTGAGACAATCCCATGTTTAAAAATTTCTTTAGGTTCTCTGCTTCCCCGCGAAACTTTACCTTTTGTTCGCAACTTCCTGCGAAACTTAACCTTTTGTTTGCTATTTCTGCAAAACTTAACTGTTTATTCACTATCTCCGCGAAACTTAACTGTTTGTTCGCTATCTCCGCGAAACTTTACCTTGTGTTCGCTATTTCCGTGAAACTTTATTGTCCTGATTTATCCCAGGAACTTACCAAGCGCTTCCCCTGACTGCAGGAGTTCTGAGTCTTTTCTGGGTTCCCCGTACGGGCTACCACTTTGTCGCGTCCCCCCTTGTCCAGCAAGGATGACGCAACTCACAAAAGCTCTTCTGCAGTTTATTCAGGTCCCTTGAAAACAGTCTTCCGAATAATAGGGCAGACCCAACCCACAGGCTAAATACTAATTAAACAGCCAGTCAAGTAAAGCCAAGTGGTGCTATCTTAGAGGTCTATGTATGCGGAAGCAAGCCAGATCAGCGGTCTTTGCCAAATATGAACTTATTATCATAAAGAGCGCTCACCGTCGGGCTGGTGGAAGGCGGAGACCAGCGCCATCTTTAGGGCGCGGCACTTCGCAGCTCTCTACACAAAACCAGCTAGGACAGGCTGTCTTATTCCTGACTTTTCTTTTAATATGTGTACTAGTAAACTAAGAAAGTGAATCATTTACTTGACTGGTATTATTGTAAAAAGATCAAGGTTATTTCCAATTTGTGAATCTAAGGTCTGTGTTTACAGACTATGTGTTTATGAACATTATATATTTTTACTATGATAAAATACACATAAAATGTTATTATTTTAAATATAAGTATATAATTCAGGGGTATTACATATGTTCTATATTAGGTATTGTGCTATATCTGTAATTTGTTTCAGCCTTTGATAAGGTACTTGAAAATTCATATTTTTTGTATTTGCTCATATACAGCTAAAAATTATCAGTGATAGACAGTAGAAATATGGAGCTAGTTTAAGCAGAAGGGGATTTATTAAGGAGTGACAGCTTATAGAATCCTTGAGGGACCAGAAGGAATAGATGAAGTCTTAGAACCAGACTTTCCAGGCTGTGTACTAAGAAGTTATAGCCAGATTACTTCTCTGAACCAGACCACTTTGCTTTAGTCTGGAAGGTGAGGAATGAGGAACTTGGGCTTTTGTTGCTGGTCCCACAGGAATCATTACTTAGTCCACCATCATTAATAGATTTGTTTGTTTGGTTTCTGTCTTTTCTTGTTTCTTTCCTTCTTGTCTTTTAGGAGTGTTTCTGTTTGTGAAACATAGGTAACATACAGATCCTAGGTTGCAAGGTTACTAGCTACAGGTACATTTTGATGTTCTAGCCATGTTTGACACAGTGGGGTTGGGTGAGTATTGAGAACAAATCTGTCTCTGCTAAAGCTTTCTGAATGGAAGAGGTTAGAAGACATGCTGAACTTAAAAGACAACAGTTTGAAGAGGTGAAAGTGAAAATGTCAACTCAATGTGGATAAGTAAGATCTTTATTAAAGAAAAATATTTTTAGTTCAGGTTAACTTTTAAGTATTGTAAAAGTACTGATAAACTTTGTGCTGATTTACCTTATGGTAAGTAATTTGGCATATTGATATGCCACTAATTTAGTTATTATTAGCTTTTGTCACTATCTTTTAACTTCACAGGTTTGCATTAGTGTGGCTATGTGTTTGTTGACTAGATATGTTCTTTCATTTTTAACTGTTTTATTTCTGTATTAACTTTTAAATTGCTATGACTAGAATATCAAAGAAGGAATTAAAATAAGGAATTACTTATTTTGTTTGGCCCATACTATCTGGTTTGAGGAAGTTTGGCTCCTGATTTAGTCCATGTACTTGGGCAGAATATTGCAGTGATAAAAACATATGTGTATACAACTGTTCAGTTTGTGACTATCAGGAAGCAGAGCAAGGAGACTTCCTTGTTTTGTGTTGTGAAGCCCCTGACACAGGATATTACTTTCACATTGAGGGTCGTCATTTCATTTAATCCTTTCTGGAGATATGCTCGCAGACACACCCAGAGGTTACCTCACCAATCTCTTAGGTGCTGCTCTTTCCAGTCAGTTTGCTGCTGAGATGTAACCATCACATTCCCCAAATGAACTGTAAATTGGTAAAGTAGTATCAGTAAGGCAAGTTCTTGGTATTTAGGTAATAGTGATTAAGAAAGCAACGTGGGCCTGACTGGTGGTACACACCTTTAGTCTCAGCACTGGGGAGGCAAAGGCAGGTGAATCTCTGAGTTCAAGGCCAGTCTGGCCTTCAGAGTGAGTTTCAAGATAGCCAGGGCTACACTGAGAAACCCTGTGTCAAAAAAAAAAAAAACAAAAAACAAAAAACAAACAAATGTAACATGGATTATGTATTTATTTTTGTAGTATAAAGAAATAGTCACATTTTAAATGCTTTTCAAATGTTTGGGACTAGTATTGTGTTTGAAGGTAATGAATTCGTCTAATAGCTTTTCCATGAAATGACTTTGTGTATAATAATCAAAACTACTTTTTGAAACCAAAAAGAAAAAAAAAAATTACTCTTAATCTTTCTGTGGAAATTAAGTTGTAATGTTTAACTATTCTAAAGAAAATTCCATACAGTTGAGGAGTTTCATTTGGAAACAATGGTTTGTATAAAGCGAAGGTGATTTTAAACATAAGAAAATGTAATATAATCTTAGAGAAAATGAATTATGATAAGATAAATGTACAAATAATAGGTATTTTCAATTTATTTATTTAACCCTTATTTTCTACCAGGTATTCAAATGGATAAGTATCTTTTTTCAGATTTTAATTTAACTGCTATTATTTTCCTTGTGTAAACTGCCTTAGAAAGAAATATTTCTAACCAAGTAGATGGTAAATATTTGACTATATTGATCTTTATAAATAAGTCTATTAAAGTTTAGAACATTCTTTAAATAATAAAAATGGTATTATAATATTAAGATATGTTAAGCTTAAGGATAGAATATGGGGTAAGTAAAATATCAGTCCAAGTCAGATGTGTTGGTATATGCCTTGAGAAGTGGAGGCAGGAAGATTATGAGTTCAAGGGCAGGTGTGGGCTGCATTTCCTTCTCACTCAAGATAACAGCAACAAAAAAAATCCATCAGTTATATAGAATCAGTAGTGGATTTTTGCTTTGTATTTGTAAAGCTCATGGTCTGTCTAGTTTCAGTGTCTTATAAGTATTTATTTAATTTTATTATTTTTACAAATAATGCTTCATTTTATTGCAACAGGTTTTGTTAATGTTGTTTTTATTTCTCAAATGAGGAGATGATATGAGAGCCATTCCCAATCCTTTCTAGGTCTTTCTGAACTCTTGCTAGCTGGTTCAACTCAGCCTTTCTGGCCTGAGTACCTTTCCAAGCTGACTAACTCAAACTGGCTTCTCTTGGCTTCTGACTGAATTGTTCTGCCTCATTTCAAACTAATTCTGGCAATATGTTTTAATCTTCTAGCTCTTTCTCATTTTCTGGCTTGTTCTGTCTTCACATGTGTCTAGCTTTTTCTGTCTGCAACCTGTCTGTGTAAAATGTCCCAGTAAGAAACTCTTGGTAAAAAACTCTTCTTTTCTCTTTCCCTTTACTGCTCTTAAGTAGCCTTTCTTTCCTGTTCTGTTTTGTTCTCCTGAGAGGTCAATCCTATCTCTGATTCATTCTGTCAAATCTTTCTCTGATTCATCACATTGTCTACCCCTCATTTAGATGTCACTTTCAAACTTGACTGCTTCCTTCTGTAAACTAACCTCACCTTCATGGTTGGGATTACAATGTATGCAAAATGGTGAGTCTGCCAGATCATGATATGATCTAGCGCATGTCAGCATTTCAGCCAGATCACATAGACCTAGTAGGTCTTTGGATGTTATCTCTTGTCAGAGCATCCATATTTCTGGATTAAAATTTCTCTACAAGGTTTGGAGGTAGTTTAGGTAGGTGAAATTTCTCTTATTTAATGATGAAATTAAGTAGCTTCATGATTAAATGATTCTTCCGTGGGTAAGGCTGGACTGAAAGAACCCAAAACCCCTAACTTCTTGGCATAATGTTTTTTTCTTACTGGCCATCTTAAAAATCAGGGAAATTTGGATTTTTCTCACCCACAGTATATTTTCTTTGTTGATCTTGCTTTGTTGTGATTCCACTGCTTGGGAATTAAAAAAATGAGCCAACTCTAAATGAATCAGGTTATTATAATTGGTGCTTTGACCATAAGTATGAAGGCTAAGAAGACTACAACTTGATCTAAATGGCAATTTTGGATTATACTGTATATGTTTATTAATATGGTATATGTTACAATGTAAAAAAACCCCACATATGACTCATACTTGTGAAGCGAGGGTGGAAGTCTCAACTGATTAGTGAACAAACAGAATCTTTTTTCTTTTGAAGATTTGCCTCAATCAAACCACTTCCTAGGAATCTTAAGCCTAAGAGAATTTTTCTGTTTCTCCATTGTGTTTTTTAGAATTTCCATTATTTTAATGATTTTAATAAATTTTAGGGATTTTTTTCAGTTTAATTAAATGTAATAGCCAAGAGTGGTGGAACAAGCCTATAATCCCAACACTTGGGAGGTGGAGGTCAAACTTAACTATATAGCTGATTTGAAGTCAGCACTCCTCCCTCAACAAAATGCAATTTGTCAGGCCAACTAAACAAAAACACCAAAGAAGAAATTAATATGAATATTTAGTTAAATGATACTTGATTACATATCTGTGTCTGTGATGTTTAAACTTGATTGTCAACTTGGCACACCTGGAAAGTGGTGACCTCATAGAAGATTACCTTTATCAGATTGGCCTGTGAATATGTCTGTGGTGCACTTTTTAAATTATTGATGTAGGAAGGCCCAGTCCACTGTGTTTGTTAGCTGCCATGCGGGGTCTGGGAATAGAACCAGAGTCCTCTACAACAACAGGCACTACTCTTAACTTCTGAGCCATCTCTTGAGACTATAATGCCCTTGAATCTTATGGAAATGCTTCTTATAAATTCTGTGTTCTTTATTTCCTTTGCTTCCTCAAATTGTTTGTGGAATACTTTCTTTTTTTTCTATTTAAAATAATCTGTACAATATATTTGTCAAACAGGAAGAATTGAGTTTATTATCCTACTGTGCAGATCATGAAATAGGTTTTGAGAGAAGTGACTTGCTTGGTTAAGGTGACAGCCATTATGAAAGCCAAAGTAAAATGATTATGAGATTATATTGTGCATGTGGCACAAACAAGTGAATATTGTGGGGATTTTTTGTTTATTTTTTTATAATTACATTTATTTATTACTTGAAGTTACATCTCTATCACAGCCCCCTCCCTCCACCCTTCTCGGTCCCACCCACCCACCCACTCTCTACCCCTCTACCTCCTCTGCCACCTATCCTACTCCTCTGGTGGATTATTGTGTTTAAACAGCTTTCGTTCTTTTTCTTTAATTCACCTGATATGTCTAGATTCATGTTACTAAGACCAGTCATAGAAGTAGATACTCTAGATCATAAACTGTTGAAGTTGCTTGTGCCTGATACTGTTTAATCCTCAAACTACTGTGCTATATCTGTAGGTAAGGATGTTTTATAGATAAGTAATTGAAGTGCAGATTCAAACCTGACTGCTAGCTCTGGTTATTTTGCAACCTTCTTCTGTTTCTTATCAAAATTTTTTATGTTACTCTTCAAAGAATCGACTGTGGTGTCCTTTTGCCTTTTTTTTTTTTTTTTTAATCATCTCTGGACCCTCAATACTTTACCCCTACTAACTCCACAGCGATCTCATTGGTTTTGATCTTGTTTTCATCTCACACAGGCCTTTGCTAGACTTGTTTTCTTAATTTAGAGGGTTTTTTTGCATTTTATTGAATTATTTCACTTCAGTTTCTTTACTAACACCCAGCCACCTCTCTGTCATTTCCTCATTCCATATTTGTGAGCACTTAGATCACACAGCATGCTTTGATAGGTGAATAAATTGGCTTGGTGGAGACCTAAACAGTTTATGGGAGGAGCCAGATGAGATTCCCCATGCTCATTCAGAGAACTTGTAGAGGGAGGTGTATACAAGGGCTGTGGTGGTACTTAGGGTATGATTAATTTTACCTGAATGATTGGAGAAGATAGAACAGAGTAATTGACATTTAAGCTGCATTCTTAAAGGAGGAGGTGGGGGAAGGTCTACAGATTGAGAAGAGTAGGTGGGGGGCATTCAGGAGAGAACAAATACTGTGTGTGAAAGACTAAAGTCACAGATTATATGCTATACATTGTGGTATGACCATTAAAGGCATTGTTGCAAGGCTGTGCAAAGTGACATGTGGCTGCCTGTTGGTGTTAGTGACTGGCCTTTCTTTGGTTGAGTCATCCCTGTTCAGTGTTTGGTGTTTGACGTTACACCTTCAGATACCTGTTGTGCTGGGCCCACTGAGCCCTGCTCATGTGGACCATGCATGTTCTTGGAAATGGTTAGTTAGCTGACTGTCCCTATATGAGCCTTTGAGCTCTTTCCTTATTTTCAGTGAGAAATACAACTGTCAAGCAGGTGTAAGTAATTACTTGATTTGGCACATACATACATTGCTTCCCTGTAGATAGGTTCTTAGGAAGCAAACTTAAGTGAAGGTCATGTGACTGAAAAATACAGGTGTCAAGTTAATCTAGTATTTTGACCAGTATACTCTTGCTTTTGACAAGGTGCACGGGAGAGTAAAAAACCTGTCCAGCAGAGAAAGAAACCTAGGAAGGATGTTTGTTTCAAGAAGTTTCTCAAGAAGTTGACTTAGTTTGAGGCCAGGCTCTCCACTACAGAAGTAGCTTTGCCAAGGTTATTTGTACCCTATTCTATCCCCGCTTAAACCTTGTACTCCTGCTTTTCCCATCCTCTGCTGTCAGAGGGTATGTGGTACACCACTCCTTCATCCCCTGTAAGGCCATCATTCCCACATAGGCCATTTTAGTTTCTGTACCTACATACACGCTAAATCAAACAAATCTAAACATTTGAAGCTTGGACTCAAAAAGGAGAGAGAGAGGACTTAACCATATTTATCTGTTGGGGCCTGGAGTAGTTAAATAGTATAATATTTTCTGGTTCTATCCAAGTTAGCTCTTTGTTGAAATTTAGAATATTTCTGGGAATGTTTATCATACATTGGTAATTTCTATGATTCTGTTTCTTTTGGTAAATTTTCAGGATTGGCTTTTAAAAATATAACAGCATAAAAATTAGAATTGTGTCATTTGATTTAATGTGTTCATAGGGTAAAATATTCATTAGACTTTCCCTGTTATGTAGAAAGTCCATTAGATTGCTAGGTCATTTAGAGGGAAGTAAATCTAGGCAATATCATAATGTGAAGATATTGGACAAGAAACCAGAGTGAAATAGACTAGTCTTTTCTAAGTAGAGGAGTTCAAACTCTGTGCTACTACACTGAGATGATATTACGTATCTAGTTTTTAATTTTTAAATAAATGTTAACATAAGATTTTTGTTTTTAAAAATCTTATGTCTGCTACATGAAAATATCATAATGTTTACTAACTATAACTTTTAATTTTGTGCTTATATTGATTGTGTTTGTTCTTTAAAGTTATATATGATTAATGACTTACTACAACATACATTATTTAGTACAAGTTTTCTATTGTATGAAAATACTTATTTAAGATGAGTTTTAGAATACTAGTTACTGATTGGATAAAGATGAATGAGTGATTAAACAGTTGCATCGATCTGTGGAGACATGTACCTTACTATTCTGAATCCGAGTCAGTCTTAATGAAGCGACCCTTTTCTGTTCTTAAGGTACAGATTTGTGCTACATCTGTATAAGTATGAAAAGGCTAAAAAGTGAATGAATTCTGCTACATATGAATAATGTATTAATGATGATAAGTTTGGAACATTACCTGAGACATTTTTCTCCATCTTTTTCTTATATCCCTGCTTACATGCACACTCACTTATAGGTGCCACATTCATATGTAAACTTCTAGTCGGGTGACTAAAAAAGCAATTTGAAGAATAAGATCAGCCTATGTACTATTTTTTGTTAAAAAAGAGGTAATGCTGTTTGCTTTTAGCAGAAATAAAATGAAATAAAATTGGCATATCTGAGAGAAGCTCCAGTGAGATTTCAGTAGCGGAAACCAGGGTCCTCGTACCAGACCAAGGAGTCATTACAATGAACATTTGCAAGCAGAATGTGTGGACATAGGGGAATATTGTGGGACATACTGAGATACACTGCAACTTCCACAATGAGCTGTTATTTTTTTACTGGGACAGATTGCTAGGGTGGAGGGTGGGTCTGAGGGGGAGGTGGGAGATGGGAGGGAACAGGGTGCATGATGTGAAATTCACAAAATGAAAAATTTTCAATTAAAAAAAAAAAGGTGAATAGTACTGGTTAGGTGTTCTTAGATATTAAGTGTTTCTAGTGTTAGGTTATAGGTATTAGGTTATAGGATATAGGTGTTTTATAGATGTTTGTTAAGTAAAAATATAAGTGTTTTATTTATTTTTATTTTTATTTTTTTTGTTAAATACTTTATTTTTCCTTTCTTCAAGTTACATCCCAGTCACAAACCCCTACCCACTCCCCCCTCCCATCCGGCCCGCCCACCCTCCTCCCCCCAGAAGTTTCCCCTTTCAGTCCAACAGATGGTTCCTTCTCCCACAACAGTAAATACTATACAAAACAACAGATATAAATATGCCACACTTATTTATTTATTTATTTATTTATTTATTTATTTATTTATTTATATAAATACTTTATTTTTTTTTCTTCAAGTTACATCTCAGTCACAAACCCCTCCCTATTCCCCCTTCCTATCCCGCCCTTCCACCCTCTTCCCCCCAGAAGTTTCCCCTTTCGGTCCAACAGATGGTTCCTTCTCTTATAACAGTAAGTATTATACAAAACAACAGATATAAATATGCCACATTTATGAGAGTTAAATGGCCCAGCATACCTTCCCAATGTCCAGTTTATACATATCTGGCCCCTGACTTTAACATTCCACCATCCAACCATCTCCATGAGTTTAAGGTCCACATCTGGCTCAACATTCATACTAACTTGCAACACACTTTTAAGAGTATCTTCTTAAATATATAACACCCTCTTGATTCCTAAACAACTCAAAATAACTATGAGACTCTAGCTGTCTATTCTTCAACCAACTCAAGAGACCTGAGAGGGATAAATATAACTGCTTATATAGGAAGTGCAGGGCCTGCAGCTTCCAAAACTAAGAAATGACATACCAGTGACTGCCTGGACAGTTCCCGTTTTCTCTCCATACATTCCTGCATCAGTCTTCAGCCTTTGGGTCCTGTTTCTCTGACAGACATTTGTTGTAGAGCAGGGATTATGAAGAACTTACCTACCCTGCCTTGGCAGAGTTAGGCTGTCGACTTCCCTGCTACCAAGTTTTGTCCTTTTTGGACAGCAGTCTGTCTGCAGTTGGAGCAAGGGTTTTTTTAATGCCAAGAGATAGGCTTGCCACTAATTCAACCATCTCACACTGGAGATTCTTCGATGCTTATTTTCTACTTGGAGTAGAATAGGGGGTGCTGTCAGGAGCTGATATGTCTCAATATCAAAAAAAAAAAAAGAAAATCTTAACTTAAGATAACATCTTTGAATGCCATATTCTGCAGATCTCTTGGGGTTTTTGAAGATGCCCTATCCATCTCTTGTATTTAGATAAGCAAATGTTGCTTGTCTCTTAGCAACTTGATTACTGGGTAGTTTAGAGAATATCTGTGATAGACTGTCATAGTAGCTAACAAAGTGACATGTTTGTATGACTAGGAGTTTGTTTTACTTAACTATCCTAGACCGTTTTAGACGGTTGGTATCAAGAGGCCAGAGCTTCACATTTTATTTTTAAGTATCTCTAGGTATGATACCATTAGGAAGCGTTACCTTTAATTTTGTATCAATATACAAAGATCTATTCAATTGTGGTTAAATATACTCTTAATTATGTATCAATATACAAAGATCAATGCCTATGTAGCCCAATACAATCTTTTTTTTTTTTTTTTTTTTTTTTTTGGTTTTTCGAGACAGGGTTTCTCTGTGTATCCTTGGCTGTCCTGGACTCACTTTGTAGACCAGGTTGGCCTCGAACTCACAAAGATCTGCCTGCCTCTGCCTCCCAAGTGCTGGGATTAAAGGCGTGCCC
The DNA here is from genome assembly GCA_907164525.1 of Lophiomys imhausi. Lineage (NCBI taxonomy): Eukaryota > Metazoa > Chordata > Mammalia > Rodentia > Muridae > Lophiomys > Lophiomys imhausi. The sequence continues at coordinate 2,603,220 of CAJQZJ010033849.1, forward strand.
AATACAATCTTAATATTACGTCCATATACAAGGGTCAATACCATTGTGGCCAACTATAATCTTAATTTTGTATCAATATACAAAGATCAATACTGATGTAATCCAATACAATCTTATTTTTGCACAATAAACAATGGTCAATACCACTTTAGCCAAATATACTACTAATTTTGTATCAATATACAAAGGTATAAGGGCATATTCAATAATCTGCCCCTTCTTCTTGGACCTTCCTGTGCTATGTCTATGTCTCATTTTTCTCAAGCCTATGCACTCCTACATAGGAGAGGAAGAAGGATTCAGAAAAGGAAAAGTAGGAAGTCCCTGGGTCTAACCTCCAAAACCCATTAAACAGGACCATTTATCAGCCTGTAATCTCTTCCCCTAAATATCAGAGTTTTCAGTTATCCTTCAAATAACCAAAAAGAAGGGCGGAGAAACTCCTTCCCCACCCTCTGGGCATGGGACTTCGCTCTCTTAAAGTGACTTCCTACTGATTTGGGTCGTAGTAGACCTGTTTGGGGCCCGAACTCAAATGGAAAAAATGGTTAAAAATGTTAGTACACTCCTTTTATGTTCAGTCCTTCTGTTCTCAGCTGTTTAGATGACCTAAGGAGTTTGTAGGCAGAAGCTGATCTTGCAGGCTTCACTGAGGTTCCGGCCGGGGCATTGTGTAGAGCTGAATGGTCCCAGTGACATTGGATTGCCCTGATTGCAGGCCCCCTATGGAGACAGCTATTGAGGACTTCTGCCAGGCAGAATCAACTGGGTCACTCGTCCTCCTTGGTGCCTGATTCTGCTCTCTGCTGAGGTTTCCGCTGTCCATTTGTTTCATGATCTCTGTTAGACTCAATATTTCTCTGTTTGTCTTCTGTCTTGATGATCTTTCCATTGTTGTGAGTGGGGTGTTGAAGTCTCCCACTACTAATGTGTTGTGATCGACGTGCGCTTTAAGTTTTAGAAGTGTTTCTTTTACGAAAGTAGGTGCCTTTGTATTTGGGGCATAGATGTTCAGTATTGA
>CAJQZJ010033849.1:2609240-2665330 GCA_907164525.1 Lophiomys imhausi
GCTGCAGCACTTGGGAGAGTGGGCCCTGCACCTTGCCTGGGCAGCACAACAGAACTGACCCTGCCTCTTGCCAGTGGCAGCATTGGGTGGCTTAGCTGGAGCAGTGCTGGAAAGCTCACTCTGGTAGTGCAGAGAAGGGATAACCTACGTGCTGACCAGTTCAACTACCACCCAGACCCAGATCCAGGGTTCTGAGTTGGCCTGTCCCAAAATCTATATCATCTGTGAACAGTTTGGACGCATGAAGAGACCAGTCCTGCTTATCCAAAACTGCTGGATCTCCATGACACAGGGCAATAGCAGATAACCTGGAAGAGTCCTGGTGAGGAACCAGTATTGATGATGTCATAGAGACCTTGCACCAAACTTTGCAATGAACCTTTGCAAGTCTAGATTTGTGGACAGAGGGATATACTGTGTGACACACTGTGACATACTATAGACATATATAGATGAGATGTTCTCTATGCTTTGTTTATTTGTATGTTTTTTGGGGGGCAGGTTAAAAGAGGGAAGGGTGGATATGAGGGGTGGGGATATATATGTATGGCACTGGAGTGTATGGTATGAAACACAGAGAATCAGTGAAAAGTAAAAAAAAAAAAAGAATTTGAAGATTGCTTTGAGATGGTACATAATCCAACTGGCTGTTTTATAGTTAGATCTCATCAAAGTCTTACTTTCTCTGTCTATTGATATTCTATTTTCACTTTCTCTTAAGTCCCATAACTTCAGTATATCTTAGTCTTAATTGTTTTGAGTTTTGTTTTTGTAGAAAATAGCCCTTTAAAAGTATCCTCCTTTAAAGAAAGCATCTTCTTTTTATCTTTTCCCCCCAACAGCTCCCCCTTTCAGTCCAACAAATGGCTCTTACTCTTATAATAATAAATACAATACATAACAACAGAGGTAATTAGGCCAAAATTATGAGAGTTATATGGCTTGGCATACAATCCCAATGTCCAGTCTATATGTATTTGGCACCTGACTTCAACATTCTACTGTCGATCTATCTCCATGAGTTTAAAGTTCTATATCCAACTCAACTTTCATCCCAATTTAAAAAGCATCTTCTTAGAACACCCTCTTGATTCCCAAACAACTCAAAATTTAACTATGAGACTCTAGCTATCTATTCTTCAACCACCTCAGAGACCTGAGAGGGACAAATATATCTTAAACTTAAAAAAAAAAGGAAGGGGAGGGGTGGGTTGAGGCGGAAGAGGGTGGGAGGGTGGGACTGGAGGCGGGGTAGGGAGGGGATTTCAATTGAGATGTAACTTGAAGAAATAAAAAATAAAGTAAAAAAAAAAAAAAAAAGAAAGCATCTTCTTCTATAATGTTCTCATCTTTCTCCATTTCCTATTTTATTCTGTTTTCTTGTGGAAGAGTATGCTTAGTATGTTCAAAGCTTTAGGTTCAAAAGTATAAAAATGTCACATACATGTTATCTCTCACTGTACCATCTCATCTCTTGTGCATCTTTTCTTTCTTTCTATTTCATTTTGTGTCCCCCCACCTTTCTTTCTTTCTCCTTGCTTGTCCTGACTGTTTGGGTCCTGACAGTCTGTTTTCTTTTTGTGTGCCTCATTTATGACTCTACTGCAGTTTTCTAGTCACCAACTTTTTCCTTCTTAGACTTCCAATTTCATTTTTTTAGGCATCTTATCCTTTCTTTGATATTTCCTACTGCAATCTGATCTATGGGTTGGAGTTGAATTTAGTGCCATGGACAAACGTGGTAGAATGGGAAAACCAGCTTCTGTATATAGTCTTCTTACCTCCACAGGTTTACTGAGACAGACAAACAGACACATGGGGGTAGGGAGAGAGAATGAATATGAATTGCTTGATGAAAATAATCTGAGAACATCCATTTTATTTTATAGGATTATTATCCTTTTCAAAACTAGCCAGTGAATACTCCATTTTTATTTATTTTATTTGTTAAAAAATTTAAGACTATAATTATGAAATCTCACCCTTTCTTCCTCCAAACACTTCCATATACCCCTATTTTCTTTAAATTCATGGCCTCTTTATTTCACTAATTGTTATTGCATACATACATACTTGCATATTCCTGAATATAGCTTGTTAAGTCCCTATAATATTCATTGTATGTATGATTTCAAGGCTGACCATTGGGTACTGGATAACCAAGTGCTATGCTCTGTGCAGACCCAGGAAATGAAGGCTTATGAGAAATGCCTAGTGTGTGGGAAAATGAAAGTAACTTGTGGGAAGTATCGAAGATGGCACTGGCCAGAAGATGCCGGGAAGGAGTTCAAGCCCAATCGTGGGTGTAGTTGATTGGGTGAGCAAGACTTCGGTACTTGTTTGTGATCAGTGTGTGATCACCATGTTACCAGACTTGTGCTATGTGATGTAGTAAGATGACCTTTAATGTGACCGACCCACGTTGCCTCATGTGGAAACACCCATTTTGTTCTGTGTATAAGCTAGGGGACAAAACATTAAAAACGGGAAATGCTTAGACATCATCCCTGTTGTGTCTTTTTGTCTTCAGAGTGAAGGTGGAGAGTCAGGTGGGAAGTGCACTCACTTTTCCCTGAGAGCCCCTTATGTGGTGATCACCTTGTACGAGCCTGGGGACAGTGCTCTTCCCTGGGGAAGATCACCTGACAAACATTCCAAACTTTCCTCAGTTGCCTAGAGTTCTTTGTGTAGGGTTGAAGCCTCATAGGCTTTAACAAACTTGTGTTTGTAATTTCCTAATTTGGGGGCCAGTCTTCACTAGCCCAGGAATGTTGCATTTAGCCTGTGATGCTTAAGATGAAGTTATTTCTCAATAAGCCCCTCGTGAGTTGAAAATACAACCAGTATGCCTAAACTACCAAGAATGCTAGCTTACCAGCACAGTACAGTGTTGAGCAGGGCTCCTTAAACTTTACCTACTTGAGCCACCTTTTGCCCAGGAAGTTTTTGTGTACCCAGGTCCATGGGTTGATGAATATTTTGATTTCATGCTCACAATGCCAAGTTGCTGTTTCACATGGAGAGATGACAGAGACATGTTCAAGAGCATTTCAGGAAATCTTGGAATTTCTGTTTTAACCCCAACCCAGTTTGTTTAATGACTTTATAAAACTGTAAGTCAGCAACTCAGACAGTCATTTTAAAATTGAATACTCTAGCAGTACAATTGTAAGATATACCACTTTCATACTTACTTACACATGTCAACGAATGACAAAAAAACTTTGTTTTCCATAATTACATCATTGTGTTTCTATAAGAGCATAAAATTGTAATACAGTAAAAACACTGCAGTTTATAACATACAACAGCCTCGAATCTGAGACAAGCAGTGGTGTTGACTGTCTTGATGGCATTTGCGGTGCAAAGGTGTATAGTTAATGTGTTCTGAAGCAAGGCTCTAGTGGAGTCGACATGGGCGAGCACTGATGTTAAAGCTCAGATTTATTACACATTTGAATTTAAATTAATTTTAGAGTGTTGCATGTTCTGAAACCTTTTACTATCGCCACATTTCTCATGACCTACACATTCATTTACACAATCACATATTGATTTGCCACCCAAAACTAAAGCTGTAGAATGCAATTGTTTGTTCTTGTGATTGCCTGCTCCACTCCTGCTCCTGTTCTGATTCCTCCCCTCTCATCTTTTTTGATTAAAGATTTTGTATAGTCTAGCCTGGCCTTGAACTCCATGTGTAGCTGAGGTTGGTCTTGGACTTCTGATCCTCCTTTAATTACCAAGTGTTGAGATTGTAGGCTTGTATCAACACACACATTTTGTGGTGGTGAATCTTCATTGTCAAGTTGATGGGATTTAAGATCACCATGGCCATGTCTGGAAGAGATGATTTAAACCCATCCTGAATCTGAGTGGTGCCATTCCCTGAGCTGCAGCCCTGGACTTTATTAAGAGGAAGCAGAGCTGAATGGATACAGGCCTCCATCTCCTCTACCTCCTGTTGTGGTGCTGTCCCACAAGCCGCCTCAAGTCTTGCCACCATGATTCCCACCACTATGGACAGTTACCATTGAACTGTGAAGTGAGGCAAGTCCTTCTTTTACTTGTATTATTTTTTTCTTCCAAAGTCATTGTTTATTTTAGAAAATTTAGAAAGCTAGAGAAGCCCAAAGAGAAAAAGGACAATTCTAGTCATCATTAAAATATTTTAATGTGTATTGTGGTTTTGGTTCTTTAGCAATTTTTGAACTATCAGCTTTAATAGTATGATTATGGTCATATCTCTGTATCATTAAATTATTTGTACATCATTATTTTAAATGATTATATAATTATAAAAATCATAGAAATACAATAATTCGTTAATAGTTTAGTGCTCTGTAATTTCTTCTGTATTTTTTTACTGTTATGAAAAACCTTGTCAACAATATCCTCATGAATATGGCTGACTTGTTTGATTCTTATTTTGTAAAAGTAATATCTTACCAAGTAATACACTCACCTATTATAAAATTCTAACAGTTACAACAGACCAACTAAAAACACAGTGGTTCCTAATTTGCCCGTTTTGTCCCGTTCTTTATAGGCAATCTTATGAAACCCTTATTATCTGTTTCTTTTGGTTTGTATGCGTGTGTATCTGTATTTGTGTGTGTATTTAATTTGCATCTATACATATTTCCCTCAGACATTTTGTTGTTTTGTTTTGGCTCTAAAAAAGTTTTGTTTTACTATTTTATTCTATGTTTGGGTGTTTAGCCCCTATAGTGCGCCATGTTCAGCCTGCTGCCAAAGAGTCCAGAAGAGGGCATCACATCTCCTGAAACTGGAATTACAGAGGATCTTGAACTGCATGTGTTGTTGGCAATTGAATCAGGGTCCTCTGGAAGCTCCTTTTTTGACTGTCATAAAATTGCATAAGTAATGTTGGATATTATAATTTTATGAATAAACTAGTGGTTTAATAGTATAGTTTTTGTGCTGAAAAGAGCAGAATTTTTTTGTTGTTGTTTTGGAAAAATTTGTGTATTGAGACATTAGTGTCATTAGTATACCCTAATGTTTCATGTATATGATTGACAGGGTCAGCTTTATGTTAAATTTATACTATTTTAAAAGAAACCATGTGAAATCTTCCCTTATACTTTTTTTCTTAGTGGTTTCTTTAATAAGTAGTTACATATGTCTCTCCCCCACCCCACTAACACCCTACAGTCTGATAGTCGGTCAGATGTAGCAGGGCTTCAGCGAGTTGGTTCATGAGTGCTTTCAAGAGGCAGTATCTGAGGCTGAGTGCTGCAGAGACACCTGTAGAGATCAGCACACCTGCCCTCAAGGAAAAGACAATAATTAGTTGCTCCTATTCTCTTACAGACTTCCCCAGTGTTGTTGTACAGAAGCTGTACAGATCACAGCAGTGCTGTCATGAGCTCCATGCTTTTGGAATTGTTTATACCTACTCAATTTTTAATGTTCCTATGAGACATTGTGATCGGAACCTCAAGCCCAAAGGGATTTGCATGATTGATCAAGCTTATGATGATTTAAATATAGAAATGGAGAGAAACCTTAAGCCCAAAGGGATTTGCATGATTGATCAAGCTTATGATGATTTAAATATAGAAATGGAGAGAAACCTTTGTCTTAATTTGACTCTTAATATTTGGGGCAGTGCTAGTGGAAACATTAACAAGGTACTTGAGGCAAAAATGTGTTTGATCAACCTTCACAGTGTTTTGTTTCTTGACAGCAGCTATAGCTTCAGTAAATCTAAACAAACCCTTTAAGCCTTTTAGATCCAAATACTTGTGAATGTCTAGATATAGTGGTATGCATATTTAAAACATTATTTTACACTGACTTTTATTTCAATTCAACCAACATTGAATACCAACAATGCAGTTCTGTCCCACTGTCTCAAGCAGTTTGTATTTGAAAATGAGGCGACAGTTGATTTAATTTTAATAAAGTACAGTAGCATATATAAATCAGATATGTTTGGATAAATCAATTTATTACTCAAAAAACTTGGAGGTCTTATTATTGTTTTAATTTTAACAGTGAGTTTGATCTTGTTATTGTGTTGGATAAAAGCTAGTCTTTTTATAGGTGACTTTTGAAGTTGTTTTTAATGTTAAGACTTGGTTCCTTGAGCATGTTTGTATCAGTTATAAATTCATAGTTTCACTAAAGATTCATCATTGTTTTTTTTTCCACTTTTTCATTGAAAATGGATTCTTTTTCTCATATAATGTATCCTGATTAACATTTCTCCTCCCTTCATTCTTCCCAGTTGCTCTTTACCTCTACTTCTGTCCAGTTCCACTCCCTTTCTGTCTCTCATTAGAAAATAACAGGTGTTGGGTTGGAGAGATGGCTCACCTGTTAAAGGCTAGGCTCACAACCAACATATAAGAAAGTAACAGGTTTCTAAGAAATACTAATAAAATATAATGAAATAAAATATAGTAAGATAAAACAAAAACTATCACGTTGAAGTTGAACAAGACAAGCTAGCAGAAGGAAAAGAGCCCAAGAGAAAGCACAAGAATTAGAGACCAACTTGTTCACACACTCAGGAATCCCATAACAGCATTAAACTGGTAGCCAAAATATACATGCAGAAGGCCTCGTGCACACTTTGCAGGTTCTGTGATTGGTGTTTAGTCTCTGAATTCATATGAGGTTTGCTCATGTTTACTTAGAGAGCCTTGTTTTCTTTCATTCCCTCTGGCTCTTACACTCCTTTTACCTTCTGTTCCCAGGGTTTCCATAAGCTCTGAGGGGAAGGATTTGATGGAGACATGCCACTTAAGACTGAGTGTTCCAAGTTCTCTCTCTGCATAATGTCTGGCTGTCTCTATTTGTTTTCATCTACTGTAAGATGAAGCTTCTCTGTTGATGGCTGAACAGGCACTGATCTCTGAATATAGCAGAATATTATTAAGAGTCACTTTATTACTACTGTTTTGAGTTTATATATATATACACATATATGTATGTATGTATATATATATATATATATATTTGATTTTGTTCTTGGAATCAGTTTTCAGCTATTTTATTGAGTATTTTTGGTTCTATGTTTATAAAGGAGATGGTCTGGAATTCTTTTTCTTTGTTGGGCTTAATGTGGTTTAATTATCAGGCCTTGTAGAATGAATTGGACAATGTTCTTTCTTTGTATTTTGTGTAATAATTTGAGGAGTATTGGCATTGACTATCTTTGAAAGTCTGGTAAAATTTTGCAGTAAAGCATCTGGCCCTGGACATTTTTTTTTTTTTTTGGTTGGGAGACTTAATGACTGCTTCTATTTCACTAAAGGTGATAGTTCTGTTTAAATTAGTTATCTGATCTTGATTTAAATTTGGTAAGTTAAATGTATTGAGAAAATTATCCATTTCTTTTTTAGAAATTAACAGTTTGGTGGAGTACATATTTTTAAAATATGTCCTTATGATTCTCTGAATTTCCTCAATGTTTTTTATTACTTCACCCATTTCATTTCTGATATTGTTAATTTGGATATTCTCTCTCTGCCTTTTAGTTAATTTGGATAAGGGTTTGTTAATCTTACTGATTTTTCTCAAAGAACAAACTAACTCTTTGTTTCATTGATTCTTTTTATTGTTTTCTTTATATTTTATTGATTTCATTCAGCCCTGAGTTTGTTAATGTATTGCTACCTACTCCTTTTGGGTATACTTTCTTCTTCTTTTTTTCTAGAACTTTCAGGTGTACTGTTAAGTTACTACTGTGAGATCTCTCCAGTTTTTTTTTTTTTTTAATGCAAACACTTAGTGCTATGAACTTGCCTTTTAGAACCACTCTCATCATGTCCCTTAAGTTTGCACATGCTATATATTCATTTTCATTCAATTCTAGAAAGTCTTTAATTTCTTTATTGACATTTTTCATTTAGTAGGGAGTTGTTCAGTTTCCATGAATTTGTAAACGTTATGTTGTTTCTGTTGTTGATATCCAGTTTTAATCTGTGATCTGATTGAATGCAGGTGTTTATTTCAGTTTTCTTCTATCTCTTGAGACTTGTTTTGTGTCTGAGTATATGGCTGATTTTGGAGAATGTTCCATGACGTGCAGAGAAGAAGGTATATTCTTTTGTGTTTGAGTGAAATGTTCTGTAAATATCTGTAAGGTTTATTTGGTTTATAACATCTGTTTACTGCAGCTAACAGTTTAGGTTTGTCCGGATAACTTGTCTGTTGGTGACAATGGGGTATAGAAGCTTTCCACTATTAGTGTGTGAGGGTCAATATATGATTTAAACTAATAGTGTTTTGTTGTTGTTGTTGTTTTGTTTTGTTTTGCAGCTGCTCTCATGTTTGTGGCATAGATGTTAAGAATTGAAATATCATCTTCGTGGATTTTTTTCCTTTGAGTAGTTAGCATCCTTCATCTCTCCTGATTAGTTTTGGTTTGAAGTTTATTTTTGTAAGATATTAGAATGGCTACACTGTCTTGCTTCTTATGCCCATCTTTTTTGGAATATGTTTTTATAGCCCTTTACCCTAAGGCAGTATCTGTCCATGATGTTAAGGTGCAGCAGAAGGATGGATCCTATTTTCAAATCCATTCTGTTAGTCTGTCCTTTTGGGGGGAAATTGAGACCATTGATGTTGAGAGGTATCTATGACCAGTGGTTATTGATTCCTGCTCTTTTGTTGTTTTGTTGATATATATGTGTGAGTTTCTATGCATGGGTGCTTCCCTCTTTGCTGGTCTGGGATCATTTATGCCCTGTTTTCTTGGAAATAGTTAATCTCTCTACATTGGAGTTTACCTTCGAGCACATTCTGTAGGGCTGGGTTTGTCCTTCTAGCACCTTCTGTAGGGCCAGGTTTGCAGATAGATATTACTTAAAATTTTTTTTTTCATGAAATGTTTTATTTTCTCCATCTATGGTGATGGTATAGTAGTCTGGGCTGGCATTTGTGATATCTTGGAGTCTGCAGCACATTTGTATAGGACCTTTTGGCTTTTAGAGTCTCCATTGAGAAAAATCAGTTATATGTTACTTTATCTTTTCCCCTTGTAGCTTTTAATATTCTTTCTTTGTTCTGTATGTTTAGGGTTTTCATTATTATGTGCTGAAAGGATTTTCTTTTGTGGTCCAATGTATTAACAGTTCTATAGCTTCTTGTATGTGTATAGGCTTCTCTTTCTTTAGGGAAATTTTCTTCTATGATTTTGTTGAAAATATTTTCTGGGACTTTGACCTGTGTGTTTTCTCATTTGTCTATTCCTATTATTTTTAGATTTAGCCTTTTCATAGTATCCTAGATTTCCTGGTTGTTTTGTGCCAGGAGCTTTTTAGGTTAAACATTTTCTTTGACCAATGTATCCATTTCTTTTAGTGTGTCCTTGATGTCTGAGAATTTCTCTTGTGTCTTTTGTATTTTGTTGGTGAAGGATGCCTCTGTGGTTCCGGTCTGAGTTCCTAAATTTTTCATATCCAAATTCCTCTCAGTTTTGGTCTCCTTTAATGATTCTATTTCCACTTTCAAGTCTTGAATTCCTTTATTCATTTCCTACCACTGTTTGTATTTTCATAGAAAAATTTAAAGTGATTTATTTTTTCCCTCTTTAAGGACCTTTATTATATTAATATTATCCATATATTATGGGGCTCTTTCCAGGTGTTTTTCTTATGCTTCTGATGTGTTGAAATACTCAGGGACAGCTATGTTAGGGTTCTTTGGCTCTAGTGAAGACATATTATCCTGGTTGTTCTATATTGTGTTTTATCTCTGGTGTCTTGGTATATGGGATTGGAAATATTGTAATTCTAGGTGTTAATATCTGGTATTGTCTTTGTTGGGTGGGTGTTTTGTTCTTTGGTTTCTATTTCTTCTCTGGTTCTTAGGAGTGTGGGATCTTTGTGTTGCCTTTGTAGGAAAATCTTCTGAATTCCTGATAGGTGTGGGCAGTGGGGCCTAAGTAAAATGTGTGTCTTAGTCAGTGTTCTATTGCTGTGAAGAGACATCATGATCATGACAACTCTTATAAAGGGAAACATTTAATTTTGGCTGGCTTACAGTTCAGACTTTTAGTTCATTATCATGGTGAAAAATATGGTAGCATGTAGGTGGATATAGTGCTGCAGAATAGGTTCTACATCTGGATCCACTGACAGCAGGAGAGAGAGAGAGACACTGGTCCTGGCTAGAGGATTTGAAACCCCAAAGCCCACCCTTAGTGATAGCCTTCTACCAACAGGGCCACACCTACCCCAGCAAAGGCATACCTACTAATGCAAATTGCTAAGCATTCAAATATATGAGACAATGGGGCCCATTCTCATTTAAACTACCACTGTGTGTTTCTGGGTACTGGGAAACTAACACATAGTAATGGGGATGGCCAGTGGTAGGGGCTGAGGGGGTTTACAGGAGGGATGAAAACGGGGTATTTCACCAAGATCTGCTTAGTTGGTTCCCAGGGTACAGGAGGGATGAAAACGGGGTATTTCACCAAGATCTGCTTAGTTGGTTCCCAGGGTATGGGGGCAGAGAATGAAGAGAGGCCATAGCTGAAGGTCTTAGAGCTGTATATGAGACTGGGGGATTGGACTTGGTGGAATGGAAGGTGAAGTGAAGATCTGCAGTTAGTGTACTTGCTTTCTTGTCAGAGTGGCCTGTGGGTTCCTAGGGAGTGCCTGCTAGATTGGGGCCTGGGATAAAGCAATGTGTGGGCTTTATCTGTAAGCCAGCCAAAATTAAATGTAAGAGGGGTAAGAGGGAAAGATCTGTGTAGTCCATTGGAGATGGGGGCATGGGAAAAGGAGATGTTAGCAGGTTGTCTGCTGAGTAAATAGGAACGAAATGGGTAGATTGAATTTGGAGTAACTGAGAGAGAGGTGAAGATCTGGTATTATCCTACCTGTTTTGGCAGCCTGTGCCTCATTACTGTTTTTTTTTTTTAAACTTATTTAGTTTGTAAAGATTCTATCATTCCTAATATTGTAACAAATTACTTTCATATATAATAGGAGAAAAAAATAACATTATCATTCCAACATTGCTTGGTGGATGAATATGCTTCTTAAATTAACATTATGGAATTTTGAGTTCATAGTAGAACTGATGAATCTTATATAGCATTTGGGTTGTCACTGACAGGACTAGTAACCTTAGATACTATTGGACTTAGTCATTCTATTGACACCCACAAATTTACCTCATTAATACTTGAGGAGAATCTTCTAGTGGATTTTTTTTTCCTTTACTTTTTATTTCTTCAAGTTACATCTCAATCACAGTCCCCTCCCTATTCCCCCATTCAGTCCCACCCACCCTCAACCCCCCATCCTCTTCCCTTTTTTTTTTTTTTTTTTTTTTTAAGTTTAAGGTATATCTTATTCCCCATACAGTTTCCCCTTTCAGTCCAACAAATGGCTCTTTCTCTTATAATAATAAATACAATACAAAACAACAGAGGTAATTAGGCCACAGTTATGAGGGTTATATGGCTTAGCGTACATTCCCAATGTCCAGTCCATATGTATTTGGTACCTGACTTTAATATTCTACTATCTAACAATCTCCTTGAGTTTAAAGTTCTATATCTAACTCAACATTCATACTAACTTGCAACACAATTTTAAAAGTATCCTCTTAGATCTATAATACTGTCTTGACTCCTAAACAACTCAAAATTTAATTATGAGACTCTAGTTATCTGTTCTTCAACCACCTCAGAGACCTGAGAGGGATAAATATATCTGATTTTATAGGAAGTACAGGGCCTGCAGCTTCCCAAACTAAGAAATGACATACCAGTGGCTGCCTGGACAGTTCCCATTTTCTCTCCATACATTACAGCATCGATCTTCAGTTGTTTGGCCCCGTTTCTCTGACAGACATTGATTGTAGAGGAGGGGTTATGAAGGATTTGCCTACCCTGTCTTGGCAGAGCTAGGCTGTCGACTTACCTGCTTCCAGGTTTTGTCCTTTTTGGACAGCATTCTGTCTACAGTTGGAGCAAGGGGCTTTTCCTACCAAGAGATAGGCTTGCGACTAATTCAGTCATCTCCCACTGGAGATTCTTCGATGCTCATCTTCTACTTGGGGTAGAATAGGGGGTGCTGTCAGGAGTTGATATGTCTTGATATAAAAAAATCTAAAGTTACACAAACATCTTTGAATGCCATATTCTAAAGATCTCTTGAGGTTTTTGAAGAGGCCCTATCGTCTCTTCTATTAGGGTAAGCAGATGTTGCTTGGCTCTTAGCAGCTTTATTTCTGATTAGTTTAGAAAATGTCTGTCAGAGAAACAGGACCAAAAGGCTGAAGACTGATGCTGGAATGTATGGAGAGAAAATGGGAACTGTCCAAGTAGTCACTGGTTTGTCATTTCTTAGTATTGGAAGCCGCAGGCCCTGCACTTCCTATATAATCAGATATATTTATCCTTCTCAGCTCTCTGAGGTGGTTGAAGAATTGACAGCTTGAGTCTCATAGCTAAATTTTGAGTTGTTTAGGAATCAAGAGGGCGTTCTAGATCTAAGAAGATGGTTATAATAGTGATGCAAGTTAGTATGAAAGCTAAGTCAGTTATAGAACTTTAAAGTCATTGAGATGGTTAGAAGGTAGAATGTTGAAGTCAGGGGCCAAATATGTATGAACTGGACATTGGGAAGGTATACTGGGCCATTTAACTCTCATAAATGTGGCATATTTAATTCTGCTGTTTTGTATAGAATTTACTGTTATAAGAGAAAGAACCATTTGTTGGATTGAAAAGGGAAGCTGTTGGGTGCAAAGAATGTGGAAGGGTGGGACAAGAAGGGGGAATAGGGAAGGGTTTGTGACTGAGATGTAACTTGAAGAAAAAAAAATAAAGTACTTATATAAAATAAAAAAAAGAAAATAACTATAATAGGCTGTCATAGTATCTAACAGAATGACCAGGTTGCATAACCATTAGTTTGCATTCCTTAATTATCCTAAACGGTTTATGACAATTAGTAGTAAAATGCCGAAACATCACATTTCATTTTTTTTCTTTACTTCCTAACCCTTCCATCCCATTTCTCTGGGGTGGGGTGTCCTTATATAACAGTCCCTCATCTCAGTTGACAGGTCGTATGAGGGCCAAGAGCCTCCTCATTCATTGGGGGTCTACGAGGCATTACCATCAGTGAAAAGGGTCTCATTGCCCGGGAGAGAGAACTAAAAAGCAAACAAACAAATAAGCAGACAAATAGATAAAAAAGACTAAAAAATAGAAAAAAATCTAAAAAAAATATATAAAAAATAAAAATAAAAAGTCTATGTCCAAGTTCCCTTTGGTGTGTTGGTTGTAGTATCGATACCTTCTACTCTATAGCTAAAATCCTACTATAAGTGAATAGATGCCATATGCGTCCTTCTGATTCTGGGTTAGCTCACTCAGGATGAGCTTTTCTAGTTCCATCCATTTGGCTGCAAATTGCATAATTTCATTGTTTCTGATAGCTGAATAATCGTCCATTGTGTAGATGTACCACAGTTTTTTAACCCATTCTTCGGTTGAGGGACGTGTGGGTTGTTTCCAGTTTCTAGCTATTACAAATAAGGCTGCTATAAACATAGATGAGGAAACTTCCTTATGATTCTGTGAAGAGGCATTTGGGTGTATACCCAGGAGTGGTATGGCTGGGTCCTGAGGCAAAGCTATTCGAAGTTTTCTAAGATATGAGCAGACTGACCTCCATAGTGGTTGCAAAAGCCTGCAGTCCCACCAGCAATGGAGTAGGGTTCCCCTTTCTCCATACCCTCACCAGCATTGCTGTCATTTGAGCTTTTGATCTTAGCCATTCTGACAGGTGTGAGATGGAATCTCAGAGTCATGTTGAGTTGCATTTCTCTGATGATTAAGGATGTTGAGCATTTCTTCTAGTGTCTCTCAGCCATTTGGGATTCCTCCTTTGTGAATTCTCTATTTAGCTCTGTCCCCCATTTTTTGATTGGATTATTTGGTTTCTTGGCATTTAATTTCTTGAGTTCTTTGTAGATTTTGGATATTAGCCCTCTGTCAGATGTGGGGTTGGTGAAGATTTTCTCCCAGTCTGTAGGCTGCCGTTTTGTTAGAATGACAGTGTCTTTTGCCTTACAGAAGCTTCTCAGTTTCATGAGGTCCCATTTATTGATTGTTGATCTCAAGTCCTGAGCTGTTGGTGTTCTGTTCAGGATGTTGTCACCTGTGCCAATGAGTTCAAGGGTTTCTTCCACTTTTTCTTCTAGTAGATTTAATGTGACCGGCCTTATGTTAAGGTCGTTGATCCACTTGGACTTAAGTTTTGTACAAGGTGATAAGTATGGGTCTAATTTCATTCTTTTACAAGTGGAATCCAGTTGGACCAGCACCATTTGTTGAAGATGCTGTCGTTTTCCATTGTGCCGTTTTGGCTTCTTTGTCAAAAATTAGGTGGCAATAAGTGTGTGGGTCTATTTCTGGATCTTCAATTCGATTCCATTGATCTACTGGTCTGTTTCTATACCAATACCATGCTGTTTTTACAACTATTGCTTTGTAGTAGAGCTTGAAATCTGGGATGGTGATACCTCCAGATGTTTTTTTATTGTACAGGATTGATTTAGCTATTCTGGGCTTTTTGTTGTTCCATATGAAATTGAGAATAGCTCTTTCCAGGTCTATAAAGAATTGTGTTGGTATTTTGATAGGAATTGCATTGAATCTATATATTGCTTTTGGTAGGATGACCATTTTTATTATGTTGATCCTACCTAACCTTGAGCATGGGAGATCTTTCCATCTTCTAAAGGCCTCTTCCATTTCTTTTTTCAAGGGCTTGAAGTTCTTGTTGTACAGGTCCTTTACTTGCTCGGTTAGAAGTACCCCCAGGTATTTTATGTTGTTTGTGTCTATTGTGAAGAGGGTTGTTTCCCTTATTTCTTTCTCAGCCCATTTGTTTGTTGTATAAAGAAGGGCTTCTGATTTTCTTGAATTAATTTTGTATCCAGCCACTTTGCTGAAGGTGTTTATCAGCTAGCTGTAAGAGTTCTCTGGTGAAATTTTTGGGGTCGGTTATGTATAATATCATATCATCTGCAAATTGGGATAATATGACTTCTTCGTTTCCAGTGTTTATCCCCTTGATCTCCTTTAGTTGTCTTATTGCTGTAGCAAGAACTTCAAGTACTATATTGAAGAGATATGGTGAAAGTGGGCATCCTTGTCTTGTCCCTGAATTTAGAGGAAATGCTTCAAGTTTATCTCCATTTAATTTGATGTTGGTCACTGGCCTGCTGTATATTGCCTTTATTATTTGTAGGTACGGTCGTTGTATGCCCATTCTCTCCAGAACTTTTAGCATGAAGGGGTGTTGGATTTTGTCAAATGCTTTTTCTGCATCTAGCGAGATTATCATGTGGTTTTTTTGTTTCATCTTGTTTATATGGTGAATGACGTTGATAGACTTTCGTATGTTGAACCATCCCTGCATTCCTGGGATGAAGCCTACTTGATCATGGTGTATGATACTTTTGATGTGTTCTTGAATTCGGTTTGCTAGTATTTTATTAAGTATTTTTGCATCCATGTTCATGTGGGAGATTGGTCTGAAGTTCTCTTTCTTTTTTGGGTCTTTGTGTGGTTTAGGAATCAGGGTGACTGTGTCCTCATAGAATGAGTTTGGCAGTGTTCTTTCAGATTCTATTTTGTGAAAGAGTTTGAAGAGTATTGGTGTTAGCTCCTCTTTGAAGGTCCGGTAGAATTCCGTGCTAAAGCCATCTAGCCTTGGGCTGTTTTTTGGTTGGGTGATTTTTAATGACTGTTTCTATTTCCATAGGGGTTATAGGGCTGTTTAATCTGTTTATCTGCTCTTGATTTAGCTTCGGTAGGTGGAATCTATCAAGAAAATTGTCCATTTCGCTTAAGTTCTCAAATTTGGTGGAGTATAGATTTTTAATGTATGATCCAAATATTCTCTGGATTTCCTCAATGTCTGTTGTTATTTCTCCCTTTTCATTTCTGATTTTGTTGATTTGGGTTTTCTTCCTCTGTCTTTTAGTTAATTTCGCTAAGGGTCTGTCTATTTTGTTGATTTTCTCGAAGAACCAACTCTTGGTTTCATTGATTCTTTGTATAGTTCTTTTTGTTTCTAAGTTGTTGATTTCAGCCCTAAGTTTGATGATCTCCTGCCTTCTGCTCCTGGGTCTGTTTGCTTCTTCTTCTTTTTTTTTTTTTTTCCAATTCACCCAGTTTAGCTGTTAATTCGCTAATATGAGCTGTCACAATTTTCTTTTTGAAGGCACTTAGTGCTATGAACTTTCCTCGTAGCACAGCTTTCATTGTGTCCCATAGGTTTGGGTATGTTTTGTCTTCATTTTTTTTGGATTTTCAGAATTCTTTGATTTCTTTCATTATTTCTTCCTTGACCCAGTGGTCCTCTAGTAAAGAGTTGTTCAATTTCCATGTGAGTGTAGACTTTCTGTTGATTCTTTTGCTATTGAATTCCAGCTTTATTCCATGGTGGTCTGATAAGATACAAGGGGTTATTTCAATTTTCTTGTATCTGTTGAGGCTATCTTTGTGTCCAACTGTATGGTCGATTTTGGAGAAGGTTCCATGAGGTGCTGAGAAGAAGGTGTGTATTCTTTTGTGTTTGGGTGAAACGTTCTGTAGATATCTTTTAAGTCTATTTGGTTCATGATCCCTGTTAGACTCATTATTTCTCCGTTTGGCTTCTGTCTTGGTGATCTGTCCATTGTTGTGAGTGGGGTGTTGAAGTCTCCCACTATTAAAGTATTTGAATCAATGTGCAATTTAAGTTTTAGAAGTCTTTCTTTTATAAATGTAGGTGCCTTTGTATTTGAAGCATAGATGTTCAGTATTGAGATGTCCTCTTGGTGGATATTTCCTTTAACGAGTATATAATGCCCTTCTCTGTCTTTTTTTATTAACCTCATTTGGAAGTCTATTTTGTTTGATACTAGGGTTGCTGCTCCAGCTTGTTTCCTGGGTCCATTTGCTTGGAAGACCTTTTCCCAGCCCTTTACTCTGAGGTAGTGTTTATCCTCAATAGTGAGGTGTGTTTCTTGTATACAGCAAAAAGATGGGTCTTGTTTCCGTATCCAGTCTGTAAGTCTGTGTCTTTTTATTGGCGAGTTTAGTCCATTGATGTTGATGGAAATTAGTGACCAGGAGTTATTTCCCATTATTTTGGTATAGCTGTTTGTCTTTTGTTTCTTTTTGTTTAATTGCTGTCGAGGTTTCTATTTTCTCTGTTGTCTTGGGTGTAGTTATCTTCTCTGTGGTGGAATTTTCCTTCTGGGATCTTCTGTAGGGCTGGGTTTGTGAGGAGATATTGTTTGAATTTGATTTTGTCATGAAATATCTTGTTTTCTCCTTCTATGTTGATAGAGAGGTTTGCTGGATATAGTAGTCTGGCTGGGCACCTATGTTCTCTCGTGGCTTGTAGGACATTCTTCCAGGTCCTTCTAGCTTTTAAAGTTTCTTAGGAGAAGTCAGGTGTGATTCTGATGGGTCTGCCATTGTATGTGACTTGGCCTTTTTCTCTTACAGCTTTTAATATCCTTTCTTTGTTCTCTACATTTGGAGTTTCTATTATTATGTGGCGAGAGGAGTTTCTTTTCTGATCTAATCTGTTTGGTGTTCTGTAAGCCTCTTGGATTTTTACTGGCATCTCTTTCTTTATGTTTGGGAAGTTTTCTTCTATGATTTTGTTGAAGATATTTCCTGGACCTTGGAGTCGGGAGTCCTCTCTTTCCTCTATACCTATAATTCTTAGGTTCCGTCTTTTCATTGAATCCGTGATTTCTTGGATGTTGTGGGTGAGAGATTTTTTTTAGCTTTCTCATTTTCTTTGGATGTTGTCCTGATTTCTTCCATCGAATCTTCCATGTCTGAGATCCTGTCTTCCATCTCTTGCATCCTATTGTTGATACTCACATCCGTAGTTCCTGTTCTCTTCCCTTGGTTCTCCACTTCCTCTTTTCACTCCGACTGTGTTTTCTTTATTGTTTCCATTTCTATTTTCATGTCTTGAATGGTATTGTTTGTTTTGTATATTTCCTTCTCCAGTTTGCTTGTTTTTCCTGGAAATCTTTCATTGCTGTGTTCTTTTCCTGTTTAAGCTGGGTCACCTTGGCCTGGAGCTCTTTAATGTTATTCGTTGTTTTGACTTGTAAAATTGTGGCTTTGAATTCCTTCATAGATTTAAGTTCTTCATGAAGGGACTCTATCACTGTACATAATGTAGAATTGTCTTTGTTTTCATGTTTTTCAGTTGTGGTGAAGTGGTTTGGGCTGGATGGAATAGCGTTGCTTTCTTTTGTTGGAGACATTTCGCTCTGTTTTTTTTGTTTTTTTGTTTTTGTTTTTTTTTTTTTTTCTGGTGCCTCTGGCCTTGTGGAATTTTTTCTGTCTTCTGGACTTGTTTCCCAAGGGGGTACTTTGGTGTAGGATTCGAGTTGCCTTACTCTACCCCTATAAGGTGAGTCATTCAGCCCCGCCTCCTAGGTGGAGACCTAACTAAACCAGGTGTTGGAGCTGTGTAAAAGCAAGCTCTGGTTCCCTGCCGGAAGGGCCAGTAGTAGTACAAAAGTCCGATATATGACAGTTTCAAATATCTAGCAGTTTGCCTGGGGTTGGTTCCTGTAGTGGGTAAATCTGCCTGCCCTTCAGCCCCAATAGCCTTGCAGCTCCCGCTGCTTGGAAACTGGTGAGTGTCGTCACAGCAGTGGTGTTGCGATCTGTGGTCTGGAGGCACTTTTTAGCCCAGCTGTGCTCACCTCCAAGGGTCGCAACCTTTTGCCAGGTAGTTGGATTGTCTGTGGGAGACCTGGGGGTGCCCAGCAGGGTGGGGATTATCTCTGCGTAGGGTCTGAATCTGCCCGCTGGGTTTTAGATTGGAACTTACTGGAGTCTCTCCTGTTGGGGGATGGGTTGTCCCGATTCCTGGGTCCAGTGGCTTCCTTGTGTGTCCGAGAGTGGGAAGGAGCGTCCTGCCCAGGGCTCTCAATGGTCCCTGGGTAGCTGGGTGAGATTTAGAAGGGGTCGTGCCATTTGTACAGCGTCCTGCAACACTCGCCGCCTTGTGACTGTTAACCCCGAAATCAAAATACATCTGTGCAGTCCACTGCCATCTTGGATCCCCCACTCTAGTGGATTTCTGAATGAAGTTATTCATTAGCTCTTTGGGGAAAAAAAAGAAAGAATGAATGATATGAATTAAAATGCTTACATCTAGGTTTTTGGTTGCTTGTCCTTACTCATATGTCTAGCTGTGGGTGAACTGGATGCTCCACTTTGTAGTTGATGATTATAATGCTGACGTAGACAAAACACCTTTGTATGTTATATATAGAACAATTTGGCCAGTTTGTACCTTATTGACTTTCAGGGAGGCTATAAAAGTCATTCTTCAGAATTTGTTTGTGTATTGTATACCTTAGAAACCCTATTAAGTTAGAACAAAACACTTGAAAGCATATTTGATTCATAAACCGTTCCCTATGCTCCTTATCAGTATCTTTCTTATTTATTTATGTTCTTGCTGTCTAGCTTAATGCATTCAATCAGTGTTGCCTGGGTAATGAATAGTTGAAAAAATATTATGTGAGGGATATACATAGGTTATGGATGTTGCAATAGAATTAGTAACAGAAATTACTCTTTTCTACTTTTCTACTTTATTTTAAGTGCATTCCTGTGTTGATTTTTTTTCCTTTGAATAGCTTGTATATTTTTATGTTTTTTTTTTAAACTTTTCACTTTGGTGCATCAAAACTAAGGGTAAGAAATATTCTTTATTTTGCTACATTTAAGCAGTAGATTTTCTATGTTATTTATTTGTTTGTTTGTTGTGGTTTTATAAGACAGGGTTTCTTTGTATGGCCCTGGGTGTCCTGGAATTAGCTCTGTAGATCAGGCTAGCCTTGAATGCTGGGTTTGGTGGTGCATACTTGTAATCCCAGCACTCAGCAGGCTGAGACAGGCAGATCTCTGATCTCTGTGAGTTCTACTTTACTTATTTATTGTTTAATTACACATGTATATAAATGTAGTACAGATGCTATCAATGTCATGCATGTGGAAGTCAGCAGACCTCATGGTAGATCTCTTGTTCCTGTTGCTCTATTGGGGCAAATTACATTTCTTCTTGACGTGGTGACCTTAAACTTTCATGATGAGCTTCTAACCTCTATTATACATTCTTTACAAAATGTCTTTTTCCTACTGACTTGTAACTTCACCATTATGATTGTTTTCCACAGCCCCCTTTCAACTTTCTTGTACTTTAAATATTGTTGTTTCCTGTCCCATAATAAAATTCAAGATATTTCTTGATCACACTACACCATTTTGTTACAGTAATATTACTGTACATTGCTAGAAAACGTTCTGGTTATATATTAGAAAGAAAAGGGTTTTTTTTCCCTTAAAGAAATAAAGAAGACAGACATGCAAAATAGGTGAGAGAAAAGAGAAGATGAGAAAGATGGAGAGGAAGAAAGGAAAAATGGGAGGACAAAAGGGAAAAATCTGCAAAAATATTTTGGGGAAACAGGACAAGGGCCAAGGTTTTGAATTTTAAAGAGGGATAGGGCAATGATGGTGAAAATTTAAAAACTTGAGTTTATGATAAGTCTGATTTTATCTCATTTATAATTATATACTATAAAATGTTTTATAGTATCTACCTGGCAAACTTTGGTAATGGATTATGCTGGTTGGTTTTTGTCAACTTGATATAAACTTAGACATATCTTGGAAGAAGCCATTTCAATTGGGGAATTGCTTCCATCAGATTGACTTTGTTGGGGCTTTTTCTTGATTAATGATTAATGAGAAAACACCCCATTGTGGGTGGTGACACCCCTGGTTTGGATAAGAAACCTGGCTGAACAAAACATGGGTAGTAAACCAATAAGCAGCACTCCTCCCATAGTCTCAGTTTCAGTTCCTACCTCTAGGCCCTGACTTCTCTTCATGATGGAGCAAGAGTTGTAAGGTGAACTAAACCCTTTCCCCTCTGGTTGTTTTTGGTAGTGGTCTTTACCACAGCAGTAGAAAGCAAACTAGAGCAGGGTTCAGTTTAATGTATGTGTAAAGTGTTTTCCTCACATTCTTTGCCTCTTACTAGAAGATGAGCCAATGGTAAGTGCTATTTTGCTAGGAGGAGAACATGAAGTTTAGAGAAGTAAGGGTCATACACTTAGTGAATTGTGGAGAGTGAATTGAGACGGGGAGGTACTTCTTATTCCATAGTTGTGTTTTTCAAAGAGTATACTTCACATTTGCTTGAAAGGCTTTTTAAAACACTGGGCTCCATTCCAAAGTTTATTTTTTTTATTTTTATTTATTTTTTTAGAGTTACAGGGAAGGTGGAAACTGAGAAGTTGATGGAACAAGTTCTCAGTTGCTATTGGTGTCTAGATACCATCACTTTGAGAATGAGTACCTGTACTCCATAGTGCATTTCTCAACCTTAGGTACAAATAAGAAGTCATTGGATGAACATCTGAAAAGTGGCGATGAGGCAAGTCCTATTGGGCCGATGTGTCAGGCAAGGTTTCTTTCTTGTCTTTCAGTTTTAAGTTTGCCAAGTGATTCTACTGTGCTGCCAATGTAGGAAGCAAAAATATGCTTTAAGCTAGGCTCTTACAGTTTTTTTTGTTGGAACTCAGTCCTAGGTTAAACAGCTGCTTCTCCCGTCCATTTTTAAAGAACGTTCTGCCATGCTCTAAAATAATGAATACATTATGGAATTCTTGCTTTATCTGTTTATTTTTTAAATGCCCATTGTTTACATTTCTATATTCATCTTCACTCTCAACAGGGTGTCTTGGATGTGTTCCTCAGACTCTAAGATGGATTTTACATTCCTAGTTGATAGAAAGAGTGATATAGCAATGGCAGACTTGAATACTAATTGAATGAAGAAACCTATTGAAAGTTTAAAGAAAACAGCCACATTAGCAACGTACAGTTTTAAAGTTCTGACTATGATTTTGTTCTTTTTCCTCAGAGGCAATTGGAAACTTTTTGTTTTAAGGATGCCAGTTATTGGTTAGATCTTATAATGTTAGCTGTCTATGTAGGAGGATATAAATGAAAATTATTGTATTGATTGATTGATTCAATAAGTCATGTCTTTTGTTGTTTTCTTTAGTCAATAAATGTATACATACCAAAACATGAAGTCATTTTACTGACTAAGAGTATATAGAATACTGCATAATTTCTTTAATCTTTAAGAAATGAAATTATAAGTCCCCACACAGATGATTAAGGTTATCATTGCCTGTCACCCTCCATTCCTACAGACTGTTAATTCTTATCTGTCAGGCTGAGTCTTACTAAAATTTCTGATATACATTTTATTAACAGTTTATAATTTACCAATTTATAGCCTTGTTTTCACACTATCATCTCTAATTTATGCAGGCCCATTACAGTATTTTGTTAAAAAAGTTTAGTAACTGTTTCCTTAAAAAAAATTGTAATTTTTAAACTATTAGAGGTGAGTGACTGCTTTTGATTCTTCATTTGTTCTTTTAGAATGCAAATTTTAGGTTTATAAAGACCTTGTGCTTTTATTTAGGAAATATGCCTTAAGGCTACATTGGTAGTCTTTAGGGAAATGTTTAGCTTGGTGTGAATGAATAGTTGTCAAAAGATCATGAATTGGCTGCCAAAAGATAAAGTGTAGAACTATGAAAGATTGAGGGAAAACTGACTGCACCTTGTTTCGTCAGGCTAACTATATCACGTAACTGGAAAAAAAAAAGACAATGTACAATAGTAACACAATGCAAATTAATATAAGTAAACCATTGTTTTCTGTAGGAATTGTAAAAAGATTATTCTTGTGAAAAACCTAAAGGAAAGGAAATACTGCATTCTTAACTTGCATCTCCACCAACAGAGAATAAAGGTTCTTCTGTCTTCACATCCTCTTCGCCCTTTGTTGTCAGATTTATGATAGCTATTCTCATTGGGGTGAGGTGGTATTCTCTAAGTAGTTTTAATTTGCATTTTCCTGATAATTATAGATGCAGAACACTTTTAAAAATAGTTATTGGAGGCCGGGCGGTAGTGGCGCACGCCTTTAATCCCAGCACTTGGGAGGCAGAGGCAGGCGGATCTCTGTGAGTTCAAGGCCAGCCTGGTCTACAAAGCGAGTCCAGGACAGCCAGAGCTGTTATACAGAGAAATCCTGTCTCAAAAAACCAAAAAAAAAAAAAAAAAAGTTATTGGAGATTATATTTTGCTAAATCGGTATTGATCTTTTGTATATTGATACAAAATTAAGATTAATTCTTTTTAAGTTATTGTACCTAGGCAAATCCTAAAAATGAAATGTGAAGTTTTGGCCTTTTGTTAGCAACTGTCATAAACTGTGTAGGATAATTAAGAAATGCAAACTAATAATCATTCAAGCATGTCAGATTGTTAGGTATCACAGATGTTTTCTAAGTTAATCAAATCAAATTGCTAAGAGACAACAACATTTGCTTATCCAAGTATACAGAGATAGATCGGTGTTCCGCAAAAACCTCAAGAGAGAGAGCTATAGAATATGGCATTCAAAGATGTTTTCTTAACTTAAGATTTTTTTTTGATATTGAGACATGTCATGTCCTGAGAGCACCTCCTGTTCTATTCCAAGTAGAGGATGAGCATCAAAGAATCTCCAATTTTTGATGGTTGCATTAGTGGCAAGCTTATCTCTGGGCAAAAAAAACAAAACAAAACAAAACAAAACAAAACAAAACAAAACAAAACAAAAAAACCCTTGCTTCAACTGTAAACAGACTGCTGTCTGAAAAGGAGAAAACTTAGAAGCAGGTAAGTCGACAGCCTAGCTCTGCCAAGACAGGGTAGGCAAGTCCTTCATAATTCCTGCTTTACAATTATTGTCTGTCAGAGAAAGGTGGCCAAAAGGCTGAAGATAGATGCTCTAATGTATTGAGAGAAATTGGGTATGGTCTAGGCAGCCAGTTGTCTGTCATTTCATAGTTTTGGAAGCTGCTGGCTCTGCACTTCCTGTATAATCAAATATATTTATCCTTCTCTGATGTGGTTGAAGACTAGATAGTTATAGTCTCATAGTTAAATTTTTAGTTGCTTAGGAATTAAGAGGGTGTTCTGGATCTAAGAAGATGTTTTTAAGTTGGTGCAAGTTAAGATGGAAAGTGAGTTGAATATAGAACTTTAAACTCATGGAGAAGGTTGGATACTAGAATGTTAAAGTCAGTTGCCAAATATGTATGAACTGGACATTGGAAATATATGGTATGCCTTATAATTCTCATAATCGTGGCCTCATTCTTGTTTTTTTGTATTGTATTTGTTGTTATAAGAGAAAGAGCCATTTGTTGGACAGAAAGGGGGAACTGTTGGGGGAGGGAAAGATACACCTTAAACTTAAAAAAAAAGGAAGCAGATGGGGGTTTGAGGGGAAGATTGTGGGAGGGTGGGACTGGAGGGGAGAGTAGGGAGGCGATTGTGATTGAGATGTAATTTGAAGAAAAAAAAAGTTGGGTCATTTGTGCTTCTTTGTTTGAAAACTGTTTATTCAGTTCATTAGCCCATTTGTTGATTGGCTGTTTTACCTGCTTAGTATTTAATTTGTGCAATTCTTTGAAAATTCTGCATATTAGTTCCATTTATTAAGGGTAGCTGTAAAGATTTCTCCCCTTCTGTGAGCTGTCTGCTTGCTATGCTATTTGTTTCCTGTACTGTAAAACCCCTTTTAGTTTCACATAGACTCATCTGTTGACACTGGGTTAATCATGTGCTATTGATGTTGTATTAAAAACGTTCTTGCCTACTCCACTCTCTTGAAGAGTGTACCCTTTGCTTTCTTATAGAAGCTCCAGTGTTTCAGGTTTTAAATTAAGGTTTTTCATCCATTTTGAATTTGATTTTTGTGCAAGGTGAAAGATGAATCTAAATTTGTTCTTCTGGAAATGGAAATCCACATTTGGGGGTACCATTTGTTGGATAGGATGTTTTTCCAGTGTTTGTTTTTGCTTCCATTGTAAAAGATTAAGTAGGTCCTCTTTTTCTGGGTCCTTTTTTTTCTTCTATTCTATTGGTCTCTCTTTTGGAATTACTTTTCAATCGATTTTTTTTCTAATTTCTTTCTCTGAGAGTACACTATTAATATAAATGAAGGGTATTGTTTATTTTCTTTAGTATTAATTTTGTATCTTACAGCTTTGCTCTAAGTGTTTACTAGGACCAAGTAGATTCAGACCAATAACTATTTTTATCAGGAATTATCTCTAATTATCAGGTAAATTCAAAAAAAAAGTCTTGAAATTTTGTAAAAAATGTATTTTTAATAAATATTTTATATTCAGTCTTTGTTTAGTAAGTAAGTATAGTTGCTTTCAGAGGTCAGTGAGATCAGATCTCCCAGAGCTGGTGTAACAGGCAGTTGTCAGCCTTCAAATCTGGGTGCTAGGAATCTAACTCAGGTCTGCTGTAAGAGCAAGTGCATCCAACCACTCAGCAATCTCTCTAGTCCTCAATAGTGACTTTTCCATAAACAATAATGTCATCTGCAAATTTGGATATTCTGATTTCTTCATTTTCCTGTTTTTTTTTTAAATCACTTTTGTGTGTCTTTCTCTTGTCTAATTACTATAGCTAAGACTTTAAGAACTATATCAAACAAGACAGCAGTGAGTGAACATTTTTATTTTATTCTTGATATTAGAGGAAATTCTCATGGTTTGTCTCCATTTAATATAATATTGGCTATAGATTTGTTGTGTATAGTCTTTATTATTTTGAGCTATGTTCTTTCTATTCCAGAGGATTCTAGAACTTTTGTCATGAAGACAAGTTGAGGCTGTTTTCACAACATTAATCCTACCAATCCCCACACCTAAGAGACTGCATCATTGTCCTATGTTTTCATATATATATGATATGTGATAATGAAAAATTGGCATATATAAAGTGGAATTTTTTAGCTGGGCGGTGGTGGCGCACGCCTTTAATCCCAGCACTTGGGAGGCAGAGGCAGGCGGATCTTTGTGAGTTCGAGGCCAGCCTGGTCTACAAAGCGAGTCCAGGACAGCCAGAGATATTCAGAGAAACCCTGTCTCGAAAAAACCAAAAAAAAAAAAAAAAAAATAAAGTGGAATTTTTTAGTTCTAATGAAAAATGTACAAAACTTGCAGAGAAATGGATGAATTTAGAATATATACTATTAAACAAAGTCATACAATCTCAAAAAGAAAAATTTCATGCTCTCCTTCTTACGTGGAACTTAACCGATTATATATGTGTGTATATATGTAAAGAAATTTACATGTGTTTATAGTATTATGTGTAGAAAAGTAAACAAGAAAGACTAAATATTAGGGGATAGAGAATGACTGAATGTAAGCAATGGCCAGAAGTTGTGAAAGAGGATATAAAGCTAATTGTTTTTCTAGTTCTAGTTCTGTCCTAGAATTTTCACTTTTGGCTGTGGATAAGCCTCAGAATGGCTATGCTAACTGTACAGTAGTTTATTGAGATGTGTGTATTTTTGATCTGCTGAATTTAGTGTATGATGTTTTTTATTTCCAAGTTTGTTTGTTTGTTTATATCCCGGCCACAGTTTCCCCTCCCTCCTCTCCTGCCAGTCCCTCCCCCCCTCCTCTCCCATCTACTCCTCCTTCATGTCTCTTCGGAAAAGGACAGGCCTTTCATGGATATCATCCAGCCCTGGAAGACCAAGTTGTAGTGAAACTAGGCACCTTTTCTCCTAGTAAGGCTAGATAATCCAATCCAGTAGGAGGGAAGGATCCCCAAAGCAGGCAATAGTCCTATCACCCTTAGGAGGTCCACAAGAAAACCAAACTACACAACTGTAACATATGTGCAGAGGGCTTAGGTCAGTCCCATGCATGCTCCCTGGTTGTGGGTTCAGTTTTGGTGAGCACTTATAAGCCTAGGTTAGTTGATTCTGTAGGTTTTATTGTAGTGTCCTCGACTCCTCTGACTGCTACAATCCTTCCTTCCCCTCTTTGCTGTATTCCTGAGCTCTGTCTAACATTTGGCTGTGCGTCTCTGTGTCTGTTTCCATCAGTTGTTGGGCGAAGCCTCTCTGATGACAATTGGGCTAGGCACCAATCTATGAGTATAGCAGAATATCATTAGGAATCACTTCATTGTTTTGTTATTTTTGCTAGTCATGTTTGGTTTTTTCCTATTTCTCTGGACCTCTGGTTTCTGGCCCTCCAGGTAGTGTCAGGGGTGGGTTCCCTCTGATGGAATGGGTCTTAAGGTAGACCAGTCATTGATTGGCCACCCCACAATTTCTGGACCACTTTTATCCCACTGCATCTTGTAGGCAGGACAAATTGAAGGTTGAAGGTTTTGTGGCTGAGTTGGTGTTATCTCTCCATTGGAAGTCTTGCATGATTACAGGAGATGGCTGATTCACCTCCATATCTCTCATAGCTAGAAATTTTTGCTAGGGTCACCCTCATAGATTCCTGGGAGTTTCCATTGCACTAGATTTCTACCTTGTCCCAGAGATGTCCCCCAATTCCACTACTCGCTCCCTCTGTCATACCTGATCCTCCCTGTTCCAGTCCCCATTCCCCCAAACATGTCTTTTTTAAATAATAAAGTTAATTTTAAAATTTAAAAATACTTGATACAAGCTGCTTTTAATGGTACACACCTTTAATCCTGTTACCCAGAAGGCAGAGTAAGACAGATCTCTGAGTTTGAGGCCATCTTGGTCTACAGAGTGAGTTCCAGGACATCCAGAGCTACTCAGGGAAACAATGTCTTGAAACACCAAAAAAAAAAAAAAACAAAAAAACAAAAAAAAAAAACCAAAAACAAAACCATAACAATAAAAACAAACTTGGTATGAAACCAAGGAAAGGAAATTTATTTCAGCTGAAGGTCTCAGGGTTTTAGCATGGTAAAGCAGCTCAAGATCATGAACGGCAGTTGTTCATATCATAGTCTTCATGAGCTGTAAAAGAATGAGACCTGTGAAGTATAATCTTTGAAGATCTATATCCCCATTTAGTTCCCATCTCTTAAAGGTTCCATTTTCTTTCCTAACTAATGCCATCAGCTAAAGAACAAACATTTAAATTGTGAACCTGGATGAAGGATTCAGTGTCAAACCATGACAGAGGTGTTACACCTATTTAGTTCACTGTGTGTTTTTGGAATCACTAACTTTTACTTCTGAATAAATTTATTTTTTCTTAATTAAAAAACATGAAATATCTCTGTCAGACATTAATTGCAAAGCAGGAATAATGAAGGACTTGTCTACCCTGTCTTTGCAGAGCTAGGCTGTCAACTTACATGCTTCCAAGTTTTGTTCTTTTCAGACAGCAGTCTGTCTACAGTTGAAGTAAGGGATTTTCTTGCCCAATGACAAGCTTGCCACTAATGCAAGCATCTCCAAATGGAGATTCTTCAATCTTCGTCATCTATTTGATGTAGAATGGGGGGTGCTGTCAGGAACTGACATGTCTCAATATCAAAAAATATTAAATTAAGAAAACATCTTTGAATGCCATATTCTACAGATCTCTTGAGGCTTTTGAAGACCACCTATCTATCTCCGTATATTTGGATAAGCAAATGTTGCTTGTCTCTTAGCAACTTGATTTCTGATACTGAGCCAAAAGGCTGAAGATTTATCCTCCAATGTTATAGAGAGAAGTTGGGGACTGCCCAAGCAGTCAGTTGTCTGTCATTTCTTAGTTTTGGAAACTGCTTGCTCTGTACTTCCTGTTTATTCAGATATATTTATCATCCTCAGGTCTCTGATGTTTTTGAAGACTAGATAGTTATAGTCTCACAGTTAAAATTTAAGTTGTTTAGGAATTAAAAGGATGTGTCTAAGAAGATGTTTTTAAGTTGGTAATGCAAGTTAGGATGGAAACTGAGTTAGGTATAGAACTTTAAACTCATTGAGATAGATAGATAATAGAATATTCATATCAGTTGCCAAATATGTATGGACTGGACATTGGGAAAGTATGTTATACCTTATAATTTTCGTAATTGTAGCCTAATTATCCTTATTGTTTTCTATTGTATCTATTGTTATAAGAAAAAGAACCTTTCATTGGAGTAAAAGGGGGAGCTGGTGGGAGGGAAAAAGATACACTTTAAATTAAAAAAAAAAAAGCAGATAGGGTGAGGAGCATGAGGGTAGGAGCGTGGGACCAGGAGGGGGAGGAGGGAGGGGACTGTGATTGAGATGTACTTAAATAAATAAATGTAAAAAAAATACAAATAAGAAAATAAAAAAAATCTTTAACTTCTAGGAAAAAAAAAAAAACCCAAACAAGCCATGAAATATAGTTCTGTATTGACAGCTCTACTGTCAGTAGACAATATGTCTGTTATTTGAATGTCTTTCACACTTAGACTCTTAAGCAAGTTTGATGATGGTGTATGGTTCTGGACTTTTGCAGTTGTATTTTGAGATACGATCTTCTTAGGTAGTCCAGTCTGCACTCTGATTGTGATCCTTCTGCCTCACCTTCCCAAGTGCTGTGATTACACATTTGTGCCACTGAACCTGGCCTTGATTTTTTTTCCTCATGGCTGCATGGTCATAGACTTGTTAACATACAGTTCTCTTTATCCATGTTAATAGGCATAAGTAAATAGATTTCTATAATTTGCTATTCACTATTTTCCTTATTTTTAGACTTTAGGATTATTTAAAAATTTGAACAGAGGTTGACTTGGTTGAAATTTTACAATCAAGAATGGGCATGATTACTTGCGTTCTTTCTTATATTCAGGTACGTTGACTACATACACACAACTACAGTTTTTTTCTGTATATCCTTCTAGAGATATGTATGAATTCTTTTGTTGCCTAAGTATTATATATATTATATTACCTTGTAAATAGTGTTTTTGTCATGATGTATTTTACTTACGTTTTATTAACATATATTAATTGTACAAATAATGCAAATAATGGTTTCATTATAACATTTTTATACACATACTGTGCTGTCTAATTTTATGTCATCTTAACCAAGCCAGCGTCATTTGGAAAGAGGAAACCTCAAGAGAAAATGCCCCCACCAGATTGGTCTGTGGGCAAGATAGTGGTACATTTTCTTAAGTAATGATTGATGTACGAGGGCCTACCTCACTATGAGTGGTAATACTCCTGGGATTATGGTCCTGGGTGATTTCAGAAAACAGGCTGAACAAGGCTTGAGGAGCAAACTAGTAAGCAACACTCCTCCATGGTTTCTGCTTCAGTTTCTGCCTCCAGTTACCTCCCTTGAGTTCCTGCCCTGATTTCCCTCAGTGATGGATTGTATACTTGGAAGTATAATCTGAATATAAACTCTTTCCTCCCCAAGTTGGTTTTGGTCATGGTATCGCCGTAATCCAAACTCTAACACACACAGTTTATTTTGGTGGTATTCAGCCCAGTACTAAATTTTGTCCTCTTCCTACTCCTGCTGATCCTCTTCTTAATGATTCCATTTTCCAAAGCATACCTTCTTGTCTTTGACAAACTGCTTATAAAAATACAGGGCATATAGTCTTATTCACATATGAATTATTTCCACACATTTTTTTTTTTTTAAAAAGAGGAAATTAATTCCAGAACTGATTCCTTTACTCCCTAGCCCCATGCAAATTTTTTGTTTGTTTCTTTGTTTTTGATACATGATCTCATTTAGCCAGACTGATCTGGAATTTGCTATGTAACTATGTACCAGTTTGAACTCCTGATCTTTCTGCTTCTTCTTCCCAAGTGCTGGAATCACACATGTGCTGCCCATGAAACTTTATGAAACAGAAGTACTTGTATGTCTTTAAAAGCTTTCATAGATATGAACGCCCATTTTCTTCTTTTGCCCCAGGAACATGTATGTTTCTAAGGATGTTTCCTCTGAAGAGTTGGGCTCCAAGAAGTGAAAGAAAACAGTGTATGTTTTCATTCACTATTTCTTCTCAGATTCTTCTCTACTCACAAAGTCTTGCTTCTAAATGCAAAATTTCTGTAGTTTTATATTTGTATTTCTGTTTAGTAGAAACTTTACTACCTGACCTTTTTTCTTTTAGTCTTAGTTTAGATTAGTTTAAGAATATTGGAAAGTAGTAGAGCATTCTGTTTCTTTTGTTCAGCCAAGATAAACTAGTGACTGAGATGGTGTTTGTAGGTAGGCTGCTGATTTTGCCATCTTGTTCCATTGGTAGTGAGCATATGACCATGATAAATTTCTTAGCTTCTACCTATATTAGCCACTTTGTTAAAGAGGATGAGGGAAAAACGAATGTCACTTAAGAGATTAAATATTAGTTATTTGCATTTTATGAACTAGTTTTGAATAAATGGATATGATTTACTGTTTTTACATTCTAAGATTTGAATATATTTGTATTAGCTTAAAGGAATTACTTGGAGTCTCCTGTGTACTGAGTAAGTGCCCTGCCACTGGGTTACATCTCCAGGATCTATTTATTTATTTATTTATTTGACAGAGTCTTGCTATATAATAACCTGGACTGTCCTGAAGCTCACAATCATTTTCCTTCAGTGTCTTGAGTGCTGGCATTAGGTGTATGTAGCATTCCCTGTGATGGCAGCTCCTCTTCCTCTTCATCATTCAATAGTGATTCCATAAGCTATCAAGACACAATAATAAAACTGTCAAGATAAAGTAGACTGCATTATAGAACAAATATCATTTGTTTCTTTTTCTTAGTCTTAATTGTTTAGTAGTAATGTACCTTTTTCATTTTAATGTGTAGAATAGTATCATTCTATAAAATTGTAACATAAGCCACATAATTAAAAAATTTTAATAGCCACATTAAAAAGTAAAAAGAAATGAGTTTAATTAATCTTCCTAATATATTTTATTTAGCCCAATATATCTATATTAGTTCAGCATGTAATCAATATAAAATGATTAAAACTGTTTACATTCTTATTTTTTGCATTGTCTTTGAAATCCATTGTGTACTTTACTTTCAGTCCAGAGTAGGTAAATTTCTGGTGCTTGGTAGGCACATGTAACTAGTAGCATTGTACAATATAGCTATAGAGATGCTTTTAAATTAGGAAGGGTTTTTATGATATTTTGAAACATATAATTAATATAAACATATAACTCTATAACTATATAACAAATAGAAACATAGCTAATAGAAATAAGTTCATATTATGAAAATATACTGGAAAATGGGGGTTTTGGAATGATCAGTGGATAAAATTATAGGATTGAATTCTGAAATCAGGAGCAGATTGAAGCCATAATCTATATGGCAAAACCCCAGGAAATTCATTTAAAAAAAAAATGGCCATTTAAATGTGCAGAAAAATACCAGCTAAAGGAGAGCTGCAGGGTCCTTGTGTTCTAGAAAGCAAGGGCGGGGTTCACAGAGACATGATGAGTGAAGCAGCTATTGCCTAGTAGAGTGAGAAAAGAGACTAGGCAGGTTGGTTGGCTCTTTGCCAGACTTAGTGGTATCTATTTTAGTAAAGTGATAGCTAATGAAATTAGGTTGTAGTAATTTGAGCATTGAATATAAGTTAAAATAAAGACAACCAGCATATATTATTATTTTATGAAACTTGATAAGGATAATTGGTAGGTTTTAAAGAAGTGTACTATTGATGAAGGAAAAGGAAACAGTGGGTAGGTGAAGGTTGAAGATAAAGGAAAAGAAGATAGAGCAAGTTCTCAGAGATGGCATCAATGAATAGGATTCTGCATACAGATAGAGTGATTAATTGTGGAAAAGAAGATGTCAACCATGACAGAAAAGTGAAGGGAAATCTTTTCTTTCTTTTTTTTTTTGTTACTAGTTTCAGGAAAAAACTTGTTTGCATTCCAGAAAACTATAATAATGTAAGCATACTGGGATACGTTACATTGGTAACATTTCAGAATCTGGGAACAATATAAGCCAAGAGAATCATGTGATACTCTTTTAATATCAAACCTGCCACTTACTACTTTGAACTCATACGATACTATGAAGAATTTCAATATGGTTCTGTCACAAGAACAAAATACCTTCATGATAAGATTTGATCTTACAGTTGGTTACTACTATCATTTGCTCATTTCTGCCTGTAAATTGTGTATTGATTTGATTGAGCTCGAGGTTACCTAGCATTTTGGTACAATACTTTTTACCTTTGAAGCCACTAGAGTTTCAGGCGCTCAAGAGTTGCAGTCAAGGTGTCAGCTGTGGAGATAATTACCTCAAGGCTTCCTTCACTGGCCTGGATGATCTGGGAACATAGCTCATTCACATGGATGTTCATTAATTGTTTATTTGGGTTGATTGAAAGATCATGTGGACCATGCCAAGGGCTGCTTGAATGTCTCTTTACATGATAGTTGAGATCAATCAAAATTAGTGGCCTAATCAGTGAGAGGGGGGGCAGGGAAGAAGTTGGAATGTCTTTCATGCCAGACATGTTCACTTCCACTATATCTGTTGATTAGTCCAACTAACCCTCCTGTTCAGAAGGGCACTGCACAAAGGCATGTGTTGCGTTTGGTGAACAGCTACTATACCCCTTCTTTCTTTGACCACTGGAATTCATCAAGTTTGTTTGTAGGAACAAAACCATTTTTTAAAAATTGAATTGAGATTGACAAGAATTTGGTTAAAATGTTTCTTTTTATTGAAAGTGCAAATACTTTCATCTAGTTTTTAAAAATATACGTAAATGCTGTCAGCTACTTGTTATTGTCTAAAAGTTCAGTGTGTGTCACAAAATCATGACTTATTGCAATAAAATCATCTTATTGCAGTGATAGTTTATATCTCCCAGAGAGTAATGTTGTTAAGGTATCCACCCTCTATCAGCTAGTCTCTGTGTACTCCTGTGTTTTCATTGGTTGGAAAACATGAACTTGAACTGATTATCCATTTACCTTCCAGTTTACCTCTTGGCTTTTCAGTTCTCAGCAGAAGTTCTTGACAGTTTTGGTTTTAGTTTTTTTTTTTTAATTATAAAACTGCTTATCAATCTGACAAACCTGACTTCCTCTCTAGAGAGGTATCTATTTACATAAACCAACAAAGTTTATATATCCAGGAGTGCATAAATTTCAATCAAGCTAATGACCTCAATCTAAATTATTATATTTATAGCTGATTTGGAAATCCTTGGAGAGAATGAACAAGTATGTTCTAACTAATTAAAAATAGCCAAAACACAGTAAGCACTTGCCATCTTAAGAGTATCCAAGAACTAGATTTATATTACATGCATGGGTTCTTGTCCATGTCAGCATTTAGAATTCACGTTGGGTTTAATTTGAAGGCAGCAGTCTAACTGTGCCCTTTGTGATCTTGCAGGTACCTTTCTATTTAGCCAGATCGGACATTGGTACATCTGGATCACCAGGTAAGAACACTGTCTTCCTGGAAGGGCATGGCATGGCCATGGCTGTCCTGAAATCGAGAACAGCTGTTGATGCACTAAGGAGACTCTACCAAGATTTTCAGTTGGAAGGAGGAAAGAAAGTGAACACAACAGCATAAGTGCTGAACAGCAGGCACAGGTTGTCTCAGAAGCAGGTCATATGGAGGGGTGTTGGAGTGTCTCATGAAGGAGTGCAGGAGCATCTCATGAATGGTTCACTGGGTGGCACGTGAGGCTCTTCCTTTCCTCAAAGAGAGTGGTGTTGTTGGTGGTGGTAGACTTTTCTTGAGTTACCTGTGTGTCTTCCTGTAGATACTCTGTAGTGCAGGAAGTAGTTACTGGTGTATCTATCTGTAGATTCTCCATATTGCTGTAAGTAACCCTTTTACCTATGCTCCAGTAAATATCTCCAATTAGATTCATTGGTTCACCAAGGTGGAGTTTGGTGGAATCATTACTTTGCTTTAACCTTGGTGCCCCATTTGGGGTCAAAAGATGTTTGTTCCTGTGTCTCCATTTAAACAAATCTCACCCAATCCAGTCCTTTTGCAGTATATAGCATTCTCTGTCATGTGCTGCTTACTGTAATAACAGCTAGTAGGATGATCAATATTTCTAAAGAGAAGTAACCTTTTCCAATTTACTAGCTTGTTTCTTCCCTCCTCTCCTCCTTCCCCCCCTCCTTCTTTCCCATCTCCTCCTCCCTTCTCCCACTCCAGCCCCAATCCCCTCCAAGATTTCTCTTTGACACCTTGCCTGTCTTGAAATTTGCTATGAGACCAGAGCGGTCTCAAACTCATGAGTGCTAAGATTACAGGAGTATTTCACCATGCCCCATCATTTCTTTGCTTCTTGAGGTCATGTTTCTTCATTTTAATTTTATTTGATTCTTATTTCATATATTCACACATCTGTAGTAGATGGAAATTTCTCATTCTTTTTATGTATATATTTTGGATATTTGTGGACAGCTGTCATATTGTTTATTATCAGCCAAGTTATATACATTTAACTTTTTAAATCTTTATAACTGTGTTAGCTTGAGTTACTTGACTGCTTTTTCTAAGAGCCCCCTCCCCCATTTCTTGTGTACCATGAATGAACAGACAAAAACAGCCTATTCACTGCTTTCTTCTATACCTTTTATTCTTTTGGTTTTGACATATTCCTAATGGAACTAAAGCTAGTCAGATATCATTATTTGGACCATGCTGACAGTACGTGAATGCCTGGTCTTCAGTTGTCAATATCCCACACAGTAATAGCACCAGTCGTATGTACTAGAGGAAAGAAAGAAAAATCTAAAAGAAGACTGAGGAGCAAGTTAATGCATTCTTTAATAACATGCCACCAAAAGTAAACCATGTACCAGACCCTTTAACTTAGCTGTCATCCTATAGTGTTGTGTCTGTGCATGTGTCTGAGTAGTGAGAAACATGGCTATTGTTTGAAATTTGGCCATGTTCTCACTTGGTTTCTTCTCCATGTTTTTATTCTCTTTCCACCTTTCCATACAACTTATCAGGACTTGCTGTCAGGTCCTGTGGTCATGAACAAAACTGGGCAGGGGATCATTTTGTTGGAAATTACATAGGCTCAGGTGGTAAATGTTCTGTGCCTCCATATGTAACATTTGAGGAAACTGCATTTAGTTCTTGCTATTTCTGTGACAGCCACTGGTCTTTGTTTAACAGCTGATCCAAGGGAGATATGCAGACGGAAACAGCTATAAGACCTTTGGTACTATTTATCAATGCTGTGTTAGTTATACAACTTTCCCTGCCCTGATTGGCAGGGAGAAGCATACTGCTTCTAGATGATGCTGAGCTTAGTATAAAGTATGCCAGCATGGGATCTGGGCTTGTCACAGTTCATTCTTTTCAATTGGTGTGTAGAAAATGGACCTCCATTTCTACTTATCTTGTACATTACAGAGAGAAAGGTCATACTCTAGGAGGTAATGGCTTATTGGTGTTTTTAGTCACCTATTCAGATAGTAATATTTAGTTGAAGGTTGAAGCAGTGCACACTTGGCCTTCTCATTTGTATTAGCTTTGCTGCTAGTACAGATTTGAATAGGATAGCAGAGGTTTTCCTGTTTGTGTCTATGACAGCTTTCTAGATGATTTGTGGTTTAATTCTTGAAGCATATTTTGAAAATATTTTTTTCCTCTTTCCTCGCAAAGACATACAGTATTCAGATTCTAATACACTTTCCCCAAGTTATTTAATTCTGGAGAGATGAAGATTAGACTAGCAACTGAAACATTCTCTGTAGTGACCTCAAAATGTTAATACCAGTTTTCTGTATTTTAAGGTCTATTTTCCTATGATCAGATTTTAAATATGACTGTGTGATTACTAATCATGTAATTCTTGGTTCCTGGTTCTTAGACAGATAATTATATGGTTTTTTTTATGGTGTAATTCAAATGGTGATTTCTTTTTTTGTGTGTGTTTTATTTATTTATTTTTTTACTTTATTTTTTATTTCTTCAAGTTACATCTCAATCGCAATCCCCTCCCTACTCCCCCCTCCAGTCCGACCCTCCCACCCTCAACCCCCCATTCTCTTCCCTTTTTATTTTTTTTTAAGTTTAAGGTGTATCTTATTCCCCCCAACAGCTCCCCCTTTCAGTCCAACAAATGGCTCTTTCTCTTATAATAATAAATATAATACAAAACAACAGAGGTAATTAGGCCACAGGTATGAGGGTTATATGGCTTAGCATACATTCCCAATGTCCAGTCCATATGTATTTGGTACCTGACTTTAACTTTCCACTATCTAGCCATCTCCATGAGTTTAAAGTTCTATATCTAACTCAACTTTCATACTAACTTGCATCACAATTTTAAAAACATCTTCTTAGATCCATAACACTCTCTTGACTCCTAAACAACTCAAAATTTAATTATGAGACTCTATCTATCTGTTCTTCAACTACCTCAGAGACCTGAGAGGGATAAATATATCTGATTATATAGGAAGTGTATAAAGTCTAAGCTGGAAACTGTTCCTCATATGTCTTCTGCTGTCAACAGTGTTGTACTCATCTTTAGTTTCACTAGGCAGCTGATACATTCTTCAGTGTACCTCTTGTTTCTGGGGTCTTTTCAATACCTGTCAAAGAAAAACAGAATTTTAACCTGACTTTAAAGGGACAAAACAAAGCCCCCCCCCAAAAAAAACCCTGCAAAAATCCAAAAGCCCAAGAACCACATCATGCCACGTTACTGTGCTCTCTATGAGGATCAAAGTGGCAGCCCTATACTGCATCAATTGTGGGAGTCTCGCAAGAAATAACAAGCAGCTTGGCACTGATACAGGTTTGTTGCTAGCATATTTTGTGGCTTTTGTGAGGTAGAGGGTTACCCTCATGAGAGCACTGAAGTAAGGAAAGCAATCTTGATTTTCCTGCTTACACATTGTTTCTTTCCTTGCAGACCACCATTGTGTAATCTGCGTGCATGCGCATGTGTGTATTGAAGTGTCCTTCTCTGTACAGTTTCCACATGGAGTAAATGGCACTGTTTCTTAGAGGAACTATATTGAATTTGCCTTTGTCAGCTTTTATGGAGATTTTGTTTACATTTGAGTTTATACTACACTTGTGTAAGTTTTGTACATGCTGCACAATTGATGTGAGTGTGTACCTGCAACTGCTCTATTGTATCTGGAGAACAGTGCTTCCTTTATGTTATCTACCACTTCTGTCTCTTAAAATCTTCCTGTCCATCTTCTGATCCCTGACCCTTGGCGATTAGAGTATGATATATCTGTCTCGTTTAGGGCTGCATACTCCAGGGTGTCTTATTCCTTATATGCTGATCAGTTGTGGGTTTTTTTGTTATTTGCCATTACTGCAATTACTGCAAGGGAAGTGTCTCTGGTGATGGCTGAGAGATGCTTTGATAGTCATCTTAATACTTTGTCCATTTAGCAGAATGCTATTTATTAGGTTCTCTCCTAGGGCCTGTGACCTATCTAGCCATAGGTTCTTGTTCCTTATAACAGTACCAGTCATGGGTTCCATCTCATGGAGTGGGTCATCATATGACCCACTTGTTTTGACCAAAAGTCTGCAACTATTCTGTTTTTGTCTAAAATTCAGGGTCAGTTCATATCTTCTTGACATTTGCCATTTTTTTAAAATGTTTGATATATCGTATAGAAACGAATTTCCATGAAATTAAAGATGTGCATTTAATTCATTTCAAATCATAATCCAAAGGATAGCAGAACTGCTTTAGAACATTTCCCAATTCTCATAAAATTATAGTTGGTGACTTACTGTTAGAAGTGTGAAAATATGGTGCTATGAGTTTTTAAATGGAGTTGATTTGAGCAGGGACGTTTCACTTTAAGAATTTCCTCAAAATATGAATTTGGTTTTTTTTAATGAAAAATGATATGCTTTCAAGGTATATTTTAAATATTAATTTTTTATAGTCAATCTAAGTATAAAGGCGATATGTTTTTGGAGATGAGATTGATATTATTTTGACCAATTTTTATTTAAAATTTTATTGACTTTGGGAGGGAAAAATAATGTATTCTTGTAACAGCATAACATATATGACTGAAAAAATGGTAGATGGTGATTTGTGCTAGAGTTATTAATAGGAAGCATTCTTTTAATGCTGCATGTACAGAAAACTACATCTACATGGATTCATTAAGATTATTGTGATATCTAACAGGTTTTTTTTTTTCTGAGATGTATTTTTCATTTAGGAAGTATTTAAAATTAACTGCAAGGGTTTGGGTAAACAGGTAGATTAGAATTATGCATTAAATAAACTCACCTGTTATTTTTCCTCATTCAAGACAGGTTCAGCAACACATTGCCTCATTACTTTAGCAAAACAAACAGATATTCAAATTGCTTTTATGTCTAGTGCTTATGTACTACTTAGCAGAATTACCCCCTCTCTCAGTGATTTCTCTTAAGACTGCCTTTTTTTTTTTTTCTTCACGAAGTACTGAAAAGAGTCTGAGTGAGTTGCCTGCCAGGTTTCATGGACTGAATATGTAGGTTAACTTTAAGCTTCTGTTTATGTCAATGCCAGAAGAGATAGCTCGGAAACTTTATTTACTCTGTTCTATTTAAGATTGTTATAGTTTTGTCTTGAATCCCTAGTATCAAGGTTTGAGGATATTATAATTGGATATATTGGATAGTTCTATGCATTAAATATTATTTGTTAACTTTAAAAATAGTTTTATCTAAATCCTATTTTTTCTTCCTGTAGTATGTCTATTATTAACCTAGGAAATACACACATAGATACATAGGAGAAATACTATGTATTTAGGAATTATAAAATGTAAATAATTCTTGATCAGTTTCATTGTAGACAGTAGATTCTATATTTTGTTTAATTCACAGCATGTAGTAAGAACTATTTTTTTAGTTTGATATAATGTGGTTTTCAATAATTGTACTGAAACTTAATTACTATTTGTGGAAACATGGGAAATTTGTTAGACAACATAAAATGAGACAAACATTGCTTTTTAATTCTGATTTTATTATTATGCCATGAACCAAAATTTTACTTATAACTAGTGATTTATTCGATTTGAAAATCAATATAAATTCAAATATAACTCCTTGCGTAGATTGTTGAATGTATTGTTTGGTGTTCAATAATTAAAACCCTAAATCATGATTTCTAAATTATGTGTTCCAAAACATGAATATTCTTTCTTCAGTTACACAGGGTCACATTCAATATAAAATACTGTACAAGAGGATATTTTTAGATTTTCATTTCTCTAAATGTTTGATACACAGTAATTTCTCCGGTGCCTAATGGTGTATAATACTTTGACAAGTATTTCCTATTTTCTGAGACTTCTCACCTTGGTCACTTTTGTCTGTAGTACCATCTGAGTTCCCCTTTTCAGAGTGACACTGCGTATTTTGAACTGCTGCTAGTATGTGCAAGGTAAGGTGACATTTTGATTTTTGAGTCATTCTCATTTTTAGTATCAGAACTTAAAAAAAAAATTCTTGTCCTAAATCCTCTCACATTTCCTATTAAAACAATCGTACTAACACTGAACAAAGAAATTCTGGGTTTTGGCTATAACAGCAATTGAAATGCATCAAAAAGTGGGGACTACAATACAATTTTATTAATGAATGATCTACTTTGGTTCCAGCTGTGTCTATGTGATTAGGCCTTCACCAGGCTACAATGGGTATTTCCCTGTTGCTTTTATTTGATTTCCAAGAATGTGTCATCTGTTACATCAGCTCTTGCCAATGTGCATCTGTAAAAGTATGGTTTTTTTTTTTCTTCTAAATTTCTAAAGCATAAGTTGAATACCCACACATGCCCTGCTGAAATACTGTGTCTTTCACATAGTGGTGTAGGTTTGTATGCCCGGGTTGGGGGTTGCATTCCAAATCTGAGAAGACAAATTAAAGCAGATGCTTATTACGTTTTATCAGCAAAATTTCCAAAGTGTACTTGCATGGTAAAGCTAAAAATATAGTATTTTTCTTTTACATTGCCATCTTATTTTTTTTTTAAGTGGTATAATGTGTTATAGAGGTGGACAGGCTTGCAAATTGAAGTGAGGGTTGTCCAGATTGTTCCCTTCCCTGGACCATATGGTATAGTTCTAAAAGCCTTTAGTATGCTGTCTGTTCAGTTTATTGTAAACTCAATCTTTAATGCACAAAACAACAACACAAAGATAACCAAATGAAGGTTGATCTGAGAGAAGGGATTGTATATCATATAAGGACTTTAGAGTTATTTGTTTTAAAAGAAAAAACAGCTGATGAAATTGAAATTAAGACAATCTTAAAAACATTGGTGACTATTGTTCTCTGATTATTCTTTTGAGATATAGGTGTGTGTAGGTTGCCTTTAAATACCTATTTTAAAGGATAGCACTTAGGTTATCTTACTGGGATTATCTTTCATTTTTCTGTTCTTAGAGTCTTGGGAAGAAAAGTTTGCAGCTTCACTCTGTCTGACAGAAGAAGCCTGGCTGAACAATTCTAAGGAATAAAGTATTTCCTGCTAGTGTATACCCCATGTTAGTGAGAATATAGAGATAGATAGCCTTCAGTAATTTAGCCATTAGCCATAGTTAGAACATTTCATTTTCCTTTTACTTCCTCTCTCTCCAACTTACTAGATCTTTATAATTGTATTTTAGGGAAATAGAGTAAGGTACTGCTTATTCCATATGCCGGTTCTTTATAAGTTGGAGTAAGCACATTCTCCTGCCTCCTCTTTCCTTCCCTAAAAGTAAGCTGCTGTTAGAGAGCATTAGATATTACCCACTGCTTTTTGGCTCCAGAGACTTGAAGTTGAAATTTTACCAAATGGGAGAAAAGAAAAGAGA
Source organism: Lophiomys imhausi (assembly GCA_907164525.1). NCBI lineage: Eukaryota > Metazoa > Chordata > Mammalia > Rodentia > Muridae > Lophiomys > Lophiomys imhausi. The sequence goes on from CAJQZJ010033849.1 coordinate 2,650,986, forward strand.
GCTTGTGAAGAACGTGCTTTACTCTGTCATTACCCTCAGCCACTGAAAGGGCAACTAGGAGGAACTACAATGTTTTTTGAATGTGTAATTTTCCTTTAAATGGCCACAGTGAAATACATTTGAATAAGAAAAAGGCAGAAAAAGTATATTTCATGTATGAAGTTGTTGGTAGTTGAAATTAACAAATCTTTTAAGCATTATACCATAAAAATTATTTCAGGAAAAGTACTCATTTGATATTAGTTTAAGAGGAATATATGTATGTGCCTGGGACAGTATATTTACAAATGGAGGATATTAATTAAGGGCACTTAAAGACATAGATGAACTATTACAAAATATATCTTTAGTGGAAAGTATACAAAATATTTGTTGGGTATTTTTTGTTTGGTTATTTTTGAAGCTGGAATAATTTAATATGTAGATATATGGATCTTCTCTGTATTAAAATTATAGTGTATATATTATTATGCACTACTTTGAACCTGGTTTCTAAAATGTCCATGGAATTGAAAACCAGTTTATACTTTGAAATGCTTGGTTCCTTCTCCTTTTTCTCTCTTCATTTTCTTTCCTTTCCTCTTTTTCCTCATTGTCACCTATTATTTATGTGTGTGTTACATACATGAATGACCTATTCCATACTTTAAAATGTTTTTGTAAGTTTTGGGAATTGAAAGCTTCAATTAAGAAAAGAAAGAAAAATTTCTCTCTCTCTCTCTCTCTCTCTGTGTTTGTGTATTTGTTTGTTTGTTTATTTAACTCCCTCCCACCCCTGACATGCTCTGGGTAGCGTGGCTGTCCTGGAACGCCTTCTGTAGACAAGGCTTGAACTCGGAGATCCACGTGGCTTTGCCTTGTCAGAAAAAAAAAAATCTTGTAATGACTGTAGAACATACAGACTGCATGTAGAAATTTGAAATTTAGTAAAATAGTTCTGATGACTGAAAAGTGTATGAATATAAATTGAGAAATATTTTTATTTCTTTTTTTAATTTTTTTTAAATACTTTATTTTTTTTTCTTCAAGTTACATCTCAGTCACAAACCCTTCCCTATTCCTCCTTCCTATCCAGCCCTTCCACCCTCTTCCCCCCAGCAGTTTCCCCTTTCAGTCCAACAGATGGTTCCTTCTTTTATAACAGTAAATACTATACAAAACTACAGATATAAATATGCCACATTTATGAGAGTTAAACGGCCCAGTATACCTTCCCAATGTCCAGTTTATACACATTTGGCCCCTGACTTTAACATTCTACTATCTAACCATCTCCATGAGTTTAAAGGTCTATATCTGACTCAACATTCATACTAACTTGCAACACAATTTTAAGAGTATCTTCTTAGATCTATAACACCCTCTTGATTCCTAAACAACTCAAAATTTAACGATGAGACTCTAGCTGTCTATTCTTCAACCACCTCAGAGACCTGAGAGGGATAAATATATCTGCTTATATAGGAAGTGCAGGGCCTGCAGCTTCCAAAACTAAGAAATGACATACCAGTGACTGCCTGGACAGTTCCCGTTTTCTCTCCATATATTCCTGCATCAGTCTTCAGCCTTTGGGCCCTGTTTCTCTGACAGACATTTGTTGTAGAGCAGGGATTATGAAGAACTTACCTACCCTGTCTTGGCAGAGCTAGGCTGTCGACTTCCCTGCTATCAAGTTTTGTCCTTTTTGGACAGCAGTCTGTCTGCAGTTGGAGCAAGGGGTTTTTTCATGCCAAGAGATAGGCATGCCACTAATTCAACCATCTTACAGTGGAGATTCTTCGATGCTTATCTTCTGCTTGGAGTAGAATAGGGGGTGCTGTCAGGAGCTAATATGTCTCGATATCAAAAAAAAAGAAAATCTTAATTTAAGATAACATCTTTGAATGCCATATTCTGCAGATCTCTTGGGGTTTTTGAAGATGCCCTATCCATCTCTTGTATTTAGATAAGCAAATGTTGCTTGTCTCTTAACAACTTGATTACTGAGTAGTTTAGAGAATATCTGTGATAGACTGTCATAGTAGCTAACAAAGTGACATGTTTGCATGACTAGGAGTTTGTTTTACTTAACTATCCTAGACAGTTTTAGATGGTTGGTATCAAGAGTCCAGAGCTTCACATTTTATTTTTAAGTATCTCTAGGTATGATACCATTAGGAAACGTTACCTTTAATTTTGTATCAATATACAAAGATATATTCAATTGTGGTTAAATATACTCTTAATTATGTATCAATATACAAAGATCAATGCCTGTGTAGCCCAATACAATCTTAATATTATGTCCATATACAAGGGTCAATACCATTGTGGCCAACTATAATCTTAATTTTGTATCAATATACAAAGATCAATACCGATGTAATCCAATACAATCTTATTTTTGCACAATAAACAATGGTCAATACCACTTTAGCCAAATATACTACTAATTTTGTATCAATATACAAAGGTATAAGGGCATACTCAATAATCTGCCCCTTCTTCTTGACCTTCCTGTGCTATGTCTATGTCTCATTTTTCTCAAGCCTATGCACTCCTACATAGGAGAGGAAGAAGGATACAGAAAAGGAAAAGTAGGAAGTCCCTGGGTCTAACCTCCAAAACCCATTAAACAGAACCATTTATCAGCTTGTAATCTCTTCCCCTAAATCAGAGTTTTCAGTTATCCTTCAAATAACCAAAAAGAAGGGGAGGACCAGATTATCCCTAAGTCAAGTCAGAAAGAGCTTTGGATAGTCGAACTTAAATTTCACCTATTATTGTTGCATTTTCAATGGTAAAAGCCCCTAGCTTCAGTAGAAAGCAGTCATATCAGCAACTTAAATATGTTAGTAAGTTTTTTACCTGTCTCATACCATAGGAAATCCCAAGAGTTTTAGTTTATAAGCAACCAATATAATCAGGAATACAGGCAACCACTTCTTTTTGCATGAGCTCTAGATGTGAAGTTTGCTTTTATTTCACTAGTAACTTCCACCACTGAAAATTGTGTAAACTTCTCAAGAAGAAAAATAATAAGAGAATGCTAGAAAGCTTCTCATTTGAGCAGTCTCCTTTTAGACTTGCTTGTTTACAGAGATTTGCTTATGTGACACAAAGCCATTTCATGTAACTACCTTCAGAATGCTAAAAATAGTATTTTAGTTTTCTAGCATTTATTTTGGAGGAACATAGGCATAATGAGAATTTGAATGAGGTTTGAATGAGCTATGCTAAAGTTATCTGATATATTTGCTGTGCTCATTCAGTTCCTTTTTATAGTTAGTTGCTTACATCTTTGAACTCATTGGGTAAATGGTTCATGTATACCCTTCCTATTGGTTTCTTCTTAGTTGCTGTTTAATGTGATATTTCTGTGTCTGAGGAGAAAAACTAGAATTGAGTAACTTGGTGTTAACTTTAATAATAACTGTTTGAATGGGTAAGCAAGAAATATAATGCTTAATATTATAGCTGTTAATCACGCATACATCTAAACGATATGATAATACCTTTAATTTCTGAAGTTCTGTAACTTAATAAAAATACCATTATGTTTAATTATTTTTTAATAGAATTTTAAAATTCATTTGTGACAATTCCACAGTTTAAGGTATATCTTCCCCCCCCAACAGCTCCCCCTTTCATTCCAACAAATGGCTCTTTTTCTTATAACAGCAAATACAATATAAAACAACAAAAATAATTAGGCCACAATTATGAAAATTATAAGGCATAACATACATTTCCAATTCCAGTCCATACATATTTGGCAACTAACTTTTAACATTCTACTTTCTAACCTTCTCCATGAGGTTAAAGTTCTGTATCCAACTCAGCTTCCATCCTAACTTGCACCACCAACTTAAAAACATCTCCTTAGATCCAGAACACCCTCTTAATTCCTAAGCAACTGAAAATTTAACTATGAGACTATAACTATCTAGTCTTCAACCACATCAGAGACCTGAGAAGGATAAATATATCTGATTATACAGGAAGTGGAGGGTCAGCAGGTTTCAAAACTAAGAAATGAAAGACAACTGGCTGCCTGGAGAATTTGCAATTTCTCTTCATACATTAGAGCATCTATCGTCAGCCTTTTGGCCACATTTCTCTGACAGGCATTAATTGTAAAGCAGGTATTCTGAAGGATTTGCCTACTCTGTCTTGGCAGAGGTAGGCTGTCAACCAACCTGCTTTCAAGTTTTGTCCTTTTCAGACAGTAGTCTGTCTACAGTTGAAGCAAGGGATTTTTCTTGCCAAGTGACAGTCTTGCCACTAATGCAACCATCACTAATTGGAGATTCTTTGATGTTCATCCTCTACTTGGAATAGAATAGGAGGTGCTGTCAGGAGCTGACATGTCTCAATATCAAAAAAGTCTTCAGTTAAGAAAACATCTTTGAATGCCATACTCTACAGATCTCTTGAGGTTTTTGAAGACCACCTATCTATCTCTATATATTTAGATAAGCAAATGTTGCTTGTCTCTTAGCAAATTGATTTAGAAAACATCTGTGATAGACTACCACAGTACCTAACAAAATTGCATGCTTAAATGACTATTAGTTTGCATTTCTTAATTATCCTAAACAGTTTATGACAGTTGCTAACAAAAGGCTAAAACTTCACATTTTATTTTTAGGAGTTACCTAGGTGCAATACCTTAAAAAGAATTAATCTTAATTTTGTATCAGTATACAGAGATCAATAGCAATGTAGCCAGATATCTTAATTTTGTATCAGTATACAAAGATCAATACTGATTTAGCCAAATATAATCTTAATTTTGTATCAATATACAAATATATAAGAGCATATTCAATAACTGTTCCTTTTTCTTTATCATTCCTATATTATATCTATATCCTATTCATTTCTCAAGTCTTTTCCTGCCTGCGCAGGAGAGAAAGAAGGATGGAGAAAAGAAAAAGAGAAATCCCTGGTTCTAACCTCCAAAACCAATTTTACAAGACCATTTAACAACTTGTAACCTCTCCCGCTAAATAACAACAAGTATCTATAACCCATCAAATGACCAAAGGTGGGAACAGTCACCCACTCTGCCTTCTGGAGATGGGATGTTGCTCTCTTAAAATTATTTCCTGCTGATTTTGGACATACGAAACCTGTTTGGGGCCCAAATAAGAATGGAAAAATGGTTAAGCATGTTAATAGAATCATTTGATGTTCAGTCCTTTTGTGCTCAGCTATTAAATATCCTAAGAAGTTTGTAGTCAGAGGCTGAACTTCAGGGCTTTTCTTACTGGAGCAGTTGTGTAGTATTCCATTGTGTAAATGTACCAGAGTTTTGCTTTTTTTTTTTTTTTTAAATTCATTCTTCAGTTGAAGGACATCTGGGTTCTTTCCAGTTTCGGACTATTACAAATAAAGCTGCTATGAATATTGTTGAGGCAATGTCCTTATGGCTTGGTGTACAATCATTTGGATATATGCCCAGGAGGGGTATAGCTGGGTCTTGAAGTAAAACTATTCTCAATTTTCTAAGATATCTCCAGATTGATTTCCAAGTGGTTGTACAAATTTGCATGCCCACCAGCATTTGGGAAGTTTTCTTCTTTCTTTACATCCTTGCCAGCATGTGCTGTCATTTGAGTTTTTGATCTTAGCCATTCTGATGGGTGTGAGATGGACTCTTAGAGTCATTTTGAGTTGCATTTTCCTGATGATCAAAGATATTGAACATTTTTTCAAGTGCCTCTCGGCCTTTAGAGATTCCTCTTTTGTGAATTCCTGGTTTTGATCTATACCTCATTTTTTGAAGGGATTATTTGATTTTTTGTTGTTTAATTTCTTGAGTTTGTTATATTTTTTGGATATTATCCCTCTGTTGAATGTTGGGTTGGTGAAGATCTTTTCCCAGTCTGTATGCTTCCATTTTGTTCTAAGGAGAATGATCTTCGCCTTACAGAAGCTTTTCAATTTCATAAGGTCTCATTTATTGATTGTTTGTTTTACAGCTGTTGGTGTTCTGTTCAGGAAGTTGCTACCCATGCCAATGAGTTCCAGGCTTCTCCCCACTTTCTCTTCTATTAATTTTAGTGCGTCTGGATTTATGTTGAGGTCCTTGATCCATTTAAACTTAAGTTTTGTACAGGGTTGTAAGTATGGGTCTATTTGCATTCTTCCACACTTTGACATCCTGTTAGACTACCACCATTTATTGAAGATGCTTTCCTTTTTCCATTGTATGGTTTTAGCTTCTTTGTCAAAAACTTAGTCACCATAGATATGTGGGTTTATTTCTGGATCTTTGATTCTATTCCATTGATCAACTGGTCTGTTTCTATACCAGTACCAGCTGTTTTTATTACTACTGCTCTGTAGCATAGCTTGAAATCCTGGATGGTGATACCTCCAGATGTTGTTATTGTATATGATTGATTTAGCTATTCTGGGTTTTTTGTTTTTCCATATGAAGGTGAAAATTGTTCTTTCAAGGTCTGCAAAGAATTGTGTTGGTATTTTGGTAGTAGTTTCATTGAATTTGCTTTTGGTAAGATGGCCCTTTTTATTATGTTAACCCTACTTCTCTATGAAGATTGGAGATCTTTCCATCTCTGATATCTTCTTCAATTTCTTTCTTCAGGGAATTGAAGGTCTTTCACTTGCTTGTTTAGAGTTACCCCCAGGTATTTTATATTATTTGTGGATGTTGTGAAGGATATTGATTCCCTTATTTCTTTCTCAGCCCATTTATCTTATGTGTAAAGAAGGCCTACTGATTTTTTTTGAATGTATTTTGTATCCAGCCACCTTGTTGAAGGAGTTTATCAGCTGTAGGAGTTCTCTGGTGGAATTTATGGGGTTACTTATGTATACAATCATATCATCTACAAATAGGGATACTTTGATTTCTTCCTTTTCAATTTGTATTCCCTTGACCTCCTTTACTTATTGCTCTAGCTAAAACTTCAAGTACTATGGTGAAGAGATACGGAGAGAGTGGGCAGCTTTGTGTTGTCCCTGATTTTATAGGAAATGCTTTAAGTTTCTCTCCATTTAATTTGATGTTGACTGTTCACTTGTTGTAAACTGCCTTTATTATGTTTAAGTATGATCCTTGTCTTCCTGATCTCTCTAAGAGTTTTAGCATGAAGAGGGGTTGGATTTTGTCAAATGCTTTTTCAGCGTCCAATGATATGATTATGTGTTTTTTTTCTTTCAGCTTGTTTATGTGGTGGATTACATTGATGGATTTTCATATGTTAAACCATCCCTGCATCCCTGGGATGAAGCCTACTTGATTTTGGTGTATGGTACTTTTGATGTAATGTTGGATCCTGTTTGCAAGTATTTTGAGTATTTTTGCATCCATGTTTACAAGGGAACTTGGTCTGAAATTTTCTTTCTCTGTTGGGTCTTTTTGTGGTTTAGGTATCAGAGTGACTGTGACCTCATAGAATGAGTTTTGCAGTGTTCCTTCTGTTTTGATGTTGTAGAAGAGTTTGAAGAATATTGGTGCTAGCCTGCCACTGGGCCCTTATAGGGCAATCTCCACATAAGGGGGTCTTAGGGAAAAGGTGAGTGCACTGCCCGCCGGACTCTCCAGCCTTCACTCTGAAGACAAACAGACGCGACAGGGGTAATGTCTAAGCATTATCCGTTTTTACTATTTCGTCCCCTAGCTTATATTCAGAACTAAATGGGTGTTTCCACATGAGGATACGGGCCAGTCACGTTAAAGGTCATCCTATTACATCACATAGCAGAAGCCTGGTTACATGATAATCATGCATTGTCACGAGTATGGAAGTCTTGCTCACTCAGTCAGTTACACCCATGATCGGGCTTTAACTTCTACCTTGCATCTTCCATACAGCGCCATCTTAAGTATCTCCCACAAGTTTCTTTCATTTTCATACCCACATGGCATTTCTCATAAGCCTCCATCTCCTGGGTCCTCATATTAGCTCTTCTTTGAAGGTCTGGTAGAATCTGTGCTGAAACCATCTGGCCCTGGTGGGTTTTTTTTTTTTTTTTTTTTGGTTAGAAGATATCCAGTGATTTCTGTTTCCTTAAGGGTTATAGGACTGTTTAATTTGTTTGCGTGTTCTTGATTTAACCTTGGTAGGTGGAATTTATCAAGAAAATTGTCCACCATTTCTTTTAGGTTTACAAATTTTGTAGAGTACAAATTTTTGAAGTAGTACCTTATGATTCTTTTGATGTCTGTTTGTTTCTCCCTTTTCATTTCTGATTTTGTTGATTTGGGTATGTTCCCTCTGCCTCTTAATTAGTTTGGCTAAGGGTTTGTCTATTTTGTTGTTTTTCTCAAAGAAGTAACTATTGGTTCTTTGTCGAATCTTTGTATTGTTCTTTTTGTTTCTACGTTGTTGATTTCAGCCCTGAGTTTCTTAATTTCCTACTGTCTGTTCCTCTTGGGAATGTGATGGGGTGGTGTTAAGCATTTTAAATGTTAATTGGTCTTGTTTGTTGTCTGTTACTTAATTGACTCTGATTGGTTAAATAAATGCTGAGGCCTGGAGATTGGGCAAAGACAGAGGTAGGCAGGACCAGGGGCTTTTAGAGAGAGAGAGCATCTTGGGAAGAGGATGGCTGGAGAAGAAGCCAGGAGTAAACAAGGAAGACACACCATGGAGTAGATTAAAGAAGATCCTTCCACGTGGCCTGGAACATCGGCTTAGCGTGGAGAATAATAATCCAAAGGGACGTATGTATATATAGGGTTTTATTTGGATAATAGAATTATATGGGTATAGGATTGCACGACCCAGGTCTAGGCTACCCACCCCATGTCTATGTGTATTCATTTATAACGGCGGGTTAAGGATTAAAACCGCAAGACTATTAAAGATAATATAAATTACTGGTTAAATAGTTTAATTAGCTATTTTTTTCCTATAGGAATGTTTGTTTCTTTTTGTTCTAGCTCTTTCAGGTGTGCTTTTAGGTCGCTAGTATAGGAACTTTGAAGGCACTCTGTGCTATAAACTTTCCTCTTAGCACTGCTTTCATTGTGTCCCATAATTTTGGTTATATTGTGCCTTCATTTTCATTGAGTTGTAAGCAGACTTTAATTTCTTTTTTTAAAAATTTTTCCCCAACCCCAGAGGACATTGAGTAGAGAGTTTCCATGTGTTTGCAGGGTTTCTGTTGTTTTTGTTACTGTTTAAGTGTCGCTTTATTCCATGATGGTCTGATAAGTTACAAGGGGGTAATTCAGTTTTCCTGTATCTGTTGAGTCTTGGTTTGGAACTGACTATATGTTCAGTTTTGGAGAAGGTTCCATGAGGTGCTGAGAAGAAAGTACATTCTTTTTGTTTTTAGGTGAAATGTTCTGTAGATATCAGTTAGGTCCATTTGATTCATGACATCTGTCAGTTTCATTGTTTCTCTGTTTGGTTTCTGCATCATTGATCTGCCCATTGGTGAGATTGGTATGTTGAAGTCTCCCACTATTAATGTGTGGGGTTCTATGTGGGATTTGAGCTTCAGTAGTGTTTCTTTAACAAATTTGGGTGCCCTTACTTTTGAGGCATAAGTATGTCATCTTGGTAGATATTTCCTTTGATGAGTATGAAGTGTCCTTCCTCATCTCTTGATTGATGTTGGTTGAAACTCTAATTTATTGGATACTGGAATGGCCACTCCAGCTTGGTTCTTGGGTCCATTTGCTTGGTATATCTTTTTCCAGGTCTTTACTTGGAGATAATGCCTATCTTTTTTTGCTGAGGTGTGTTTCTTGTAAGTAGCAGTATCTGAGATTTGCATTCATTCTGCTAGCATGTTTCTTTTTATTGGGGAACAGTCACTGGTCATTAATATCTCTCAACATCAATGGACTCCTTACTTCCTGCCATCTTGATGTTGGTGGAAATAGTGTGTGAATGAGCTTCTGTTCTTTTGCTTTTGCTACAGGCGCATTATTTGCTTCCTGTGCTCTCTTGTATGTAGTTAACCTCTTTGGGTTGGAGTTTTCCTTCTCACATCTTCTGTAGAGCTGGATTTGTGCATAGATATTGTGTGTGAATTTAGCTTTGTCATGGAATATCTTCTTTTCTCCATCTATGTTGATTGACAATTTTGCTGGTAATAGTAGTATGGCCTGGTATTTGTGGTTGTTTAGGGTCTGCAAGATGTATGTCCAGTCCCTTTTGGCTTTTAGGGTCTCTGAGGAAAAGTCATGTGTGATTCTAATAGGTTTGCCATTATATGTTACTTGACCCTTTTCCCTAGCAGCTTTCAATATTCTTTCTTTGTTTTGTACATTTAGTGTTTGATTATTATGTGGTGGGAGGACTTTTTTTTTTTCTGGTCTAATCTATTTGGAGTTCTGTAAGCTTCTTTTACAGTTATAGGCATCTCTTTTTTAGATTTGGGAAATTTTCTTCAATGATTTTGTTGAAGATATTTTGTGATCCATGGAGCTAGGAATCTTCTCTTTATTCTATTCATATTATTCTGAGATTTCTTCTTTTCATAGTGTCCTTGTGTCTGGACTTTTTTAGATTTTATATTTTCTTTGACAGATGTATCAATTTGTTCAGTTTTTATCCTCTGTGCTTGAGATTCTTTCTTCCATCTCTTGTATTCTGTTGGTGATGCTTGTTCATGTAGTTCCTTTTCTTAAGTTTTTCCAGATCCATGGATATCTCAGCTTGTATTTTCTTTATTGCTTCAACTTACCTTTTCAGGTCTTCATTCTTTAAGAGCTTTTATTCATTTCCATCACCTCTTTTGCTGTTGTTTGTGTGGCTCTCTGAGGTATTTGATTTCCTCCCTTATACCTTTTATTATTAATATAAGCATAGGATTAAGGTCATTTTCCTTTGTTTAAATCATGTTAGGATGTCCAGAGTTGTCTCTATCATTATAGCTAGGCTCTGGAGTCATGGGATTTTTTTTTTTTTTTTAAATCTTGTTGTTATGTTGACCATTAATTATCTGGATGGCCCTGGTGTTGTCTGGTTGTTTCTGAGACCAGTTGGCCTTCATGTTTAGGAAAACCCCTTGTACTTGGGGCAGGGTGTTCCTGAGATCCTGGTGTCCACCTCTGGATTGTAGGTAGGTTCCTATAATATACTGGCTCTCAGGGAGTGACTGCCACTCTCCTCAACTCGCTGTGACCCAACTGTACCTATATACAAGGGATTGGAGTGGGGAGGGGGTATCCTGACAGGACCTTAGAACTGGCGGGTGTCCTCAGAAAGGCAGGTAGAACTGTGGTTGGGCCTATGTTCTCCCCTCCGTGACACAGTCATTCTGGTTCAGCATCTAGGCTGACTGTACTGGCAGGGAGCTCCACCCAAGATGGGTGCCAGCCTTGGCATGCCTGTTGCTGACTGGCTCAAAAGCTCAGGTGTTCGGATGAGTGTTCTGCCCCAATGTTTTTGGGGAACACACTCTTGCCCCTCTGTTTGCATTAATCTTGGCTCCTGATTGCTTTGCTGCGGCTGGGTAGGTCTCTGCCACTCAGCTGTGTGAGTTGTTTCCTGTAGTGACCAGTCTCAGTATTCACCATGGAAATTCAGACACTCTCTGTGTTTCATCATCGGCTGTGGGACCTCACGTTCACTCTACAGTGACTAATCTCATTCACCTACTACTCAGATACAATGCTCTATGGATCATGCCATTTTGGATGCCCTCCATATGAATTTTTAGATTGCCTTTCAGTGTGCAGCTACAGTGAATGCTGTGCGCCATGTGGGGAACTATTGAAAGAAAATCTTACTTACCTTTGCTCTTGTGGTCTGGCTGTTTTTCCCGGTTGGGTGTACAGGTCCTCATGCAGGCTGGATATCAAACAGACATGCAGGACCGGTGATCAGTGGCTGGAGCTGTGGGCTGGATCCCCTCGTGGGCTGGATCTGCTCTGGCCAGTGCTCCTCTCCAGACAGATGATGGAGCTGGCTGATCTCATAGTGGTGTTCCTGGGAACTGCATGAGTTGTTTCCTATGGTGACCAGTCTCAGTGTTCACCGTGGAAATTCAAACACTGTCTGTGTTTTACCGTGGGCTATGGGACCTCACGTTCACTCCACTGTGACTAATCTTATTCACCTACTGCTCAGATACAATACTCTATGGATGGCACCATCTTGGATGCCCACCATAATGAATTTTTAGATTGCCTTTTCAGTTTCTGTGGAGAGCTACATTGGAATTTTAAAAATATTTATTTTCATTCTTTATGTGTACATATATGTATTAGTTAGGGTTTCTATTGCTGTGAAGAGACATCAGGATTACAGCAACACTTATAAAGGAAAACATTTAATTGGGATTGGCTTATAGTTTCAGAGGTTTAGTACTTTATCATCCTGGCAGGAAGCATGGCAGTGTGTAGGCAGACATAGTGTTGGAGAAGGATCTGAAAGTTGTACATTGTGATTCATAGAGAGCAGAAAGGGATTGATACACTAGAGTTAACTAGAGCATCTGAGACCTCACAGCCTGCCTCCGCTGTGACACACTTCCTCCAACAAGGCCACACCTCCTAATAGTGTCACTCCCCATGGTGCAAGTATTCATAAATATGAGTCTTTGGGGGACATTCCTATTAAAAACCTCACAATTTATTGTAACACGGGGGTTTTATTATTTCTGTTTTATTACTCTATTTTTACTGTACTTAATTCCTCTTCCTCCGTGCCAACCCCCCAACACTAAGAGAAAGAAGTTTAAAGGGAAAAGGGACAGGTCTCTTTTTGAGCTACTGCTGATTAGGGTCATCAGCTTCTTTGGGGGGCAATACCAATCTCAATAGTCAAAATATCTAGAAGTCAAGCAAACCAGGAAACAGCAGCAGGAAGAACCAGCAACAGTTTGGGGGTTCAAACCTCTTCTTTGTAGAGTCCCCTCTCCTTGGGGCTCTGGCTTTTTTTCTCTCTCCAGTCCTCAGAGTTCACAGGTGCTTCAGCTGGCTAAGCCATTCCTTTGCTGGTACACAAGGCAGTTAATAATTTACACCTGTCATCTCTACTGAAACAGCCTAACAACTGGGATTAAACAAGAATATTATCATAACTTTTTTAAATAAGCAAACGATTCCCATAGTTTATATTTGTGTTTTCAGCAAAAAAGGGTTGCCTGAATTGTCCCACCTGCAGCTAGAGTTAAAGGTTTTTGTAATCTACCCAATGCTGGTGCTAGGAAACCAAACTTGGGTTTTGTGGAAGAGCAATACTTTTAACTTGTGAAGCATTTTTCCAACTGCTGCATTGGGTTTTTGAGAGGCCTTTCTATTTTCTTGTATCTTCAGTTGTTTAGTTTTCATTTTGCTAGGTAATTTTGTTACTGTAATAATACATTATGACCAAGGCAACTTTTAAGAAGGAATTTATTTGGGCGTATGGTATAGTTGCAAGGGATAAGAGACCATTTTTGTGGGGAAGCACATCAGCAAAGGGCAGCGAATGTTGGCTGGAACAAGTTTACATCTTGAACTTCAAGGTTAAACAATGAACTGGAAGAGGTGCCCAGCTTTTAATCATAACTTCTGACTCCAGTAATGTCCTTCCAGCAAGGCTGCACCTCCTAAATCTCCCCATACAGTCTTACCAGCCAGAGACCAAGTGTTCAAATGTCAGGGACTTTTGGGACATTTGTATTCAAAATGCTACATTCATTTAGATTAAGACAGTGATCATTTTTTCACGTTTTCCAATTGATGAAATATAGGTGTTTGAAGTATTATGAAATCATAAGTTGGGTTTAGTATTCTGGATTTCATTAATGTCTATTCTATATCCTTGTTCTTTCATTTTATTCATTTGGATCCTCCCTTGGTTAATTTGGCTAAAGATTTGTTAATTGTTAGTCTTTGCAAAGTACCAACTCCGTTTAAATGGTTCTTTGCATTGTTTATTGTTGATTTCTGTTTCATTAATCTCTGCTCTGATTTGATATTTCTTCCTGTTTATAGTTGTTGACTATTTCTGTTCTTTTTTACCTAAGGTCGTTAGGCACAGTTGTAAGCTTCTGTGCTTGATTTTTCTAATGTGTGCACTTAGGCTGAGAGTGATGCATCCCTTGTTAGCACTGTCTTCATTGTACCCTGTAGGTTTGGGTATATTGTGTTTTAATTTAATTTCAGAATTTTTTTTTTGCATTTTCTTTTTTTTTTTTAAATACTTTATTTTTTTTTCTTCAAGTTACATCTCAGTAACAAACCCCTCCCTATTCCCCCTTCCTATCCCGCCCTTCCACCCTCTTCCCTCCAGAAGTTTCCCCTTTCAGTCCAACAGCTGATTCCTTCTCTTATAACAGTAAGTATTATACAAAACAATAGATATAAATATGCCACATTTATGAGAGTAAATTGGTCCAGTATACCTTCCCAATGTTCAGTTTATACCTATTTGGCCCCTGAC
>CAJQZJ010033849.1:2766183-2824714 GCA_907164525.1 Lophiomys imhausi
CTATCTATCTATCTATCTATCTATCTATCTATCTATCTATCTATCTATCTTCAATCTATTATATATCTGTTTATTTTAGGGTTTAAAAAAATCTTTTTTTTTTAAATACTTTATTTTTTTTTCTTCTTCAAGTTACATCTCAGTCACAAACCCTTCCCTATTCCCCCTTCCTATCCCGCCCTTCCACCCTCTTCCCCCCAGCAGCTTCCCCTTTCAGTCCAACAGATGGTTCCTTCTCTTATAACAGTAAATACTATACAAAACAACAGATATAAATATGCCACCTTTATGAGAGTTAAATGGCCCAGTATACCTTCCCAATGTCCAGTTTATACATATTTGGCCCCCGACTTTAACATTCTACTATGTAACCATCTCCATGAGTTTAAAGGTCTATATCTGACTCAACATTCATTCTACGGCCATACCACCCTGAACGCGCCCGATCTCGTCTTTACATGATTTTAAGATTATGTGTATTTATCTGTTAGATCAGTAAGACATTATTAAAATTAACATCAAGGAAAAAATGTGTCATTTTTGAATTCTAGACTATCTTTTGTAAGCAGCCTTATCTTAGCAGGATTCCTGCCCTGCCTTCATTGTTTAAACTAAGCTGGTCTAGAATTCAGAGATCTGCCTGTTTCTTCCTCTAGTGTGATGGGATTAAAGGTGTGTGCCAGTATCACCCTGCTCAAATATTTCACTTCAACCCCAGATATTAGTAACTCTGTAAACCAGAGAGCAACTTTGAACTGTAGTGACAATTCAAAACCTGCCCAAAATCTTCAAAACTCTCTTATGTGTTAGCAATGCCAAACTACTTTTCTATCTCCTGTAATAGGAAAATCAAAGACATATAAACAAAAATCAAGCAAAGAAATAACATTTCAAAAGCCTTGGTTTAACCATGCCATCCCATGCTGCAATTAAAACTCTGTTCATTATTCCTTGGAATCTAGTTGTGACTGTATTTCATTGGTGGGCCCATCCCAGAAAGTCCTAAAAAAGCACCTAGTAGCCAGGGAGCTCTGAGCTCCAGCTGCTATCAATTTTGTACTGTCTATGGAGAAGGTCCTTCCTTTCTCCATTATCATTGTTGGCAATTTAGCATTCCATCTGTAAATTCTTTTCTTTAAGCCTATCCTAGTCCGAACTTTCTCAAAAAAGATACACAGAACCACAATTGTCAGGGTAAAAATTATTTGCATACTAAGTGGTACAAACTCAATTGGAATTCAAGCATATTGAGGCATTATGCATTCCTCCATTCTTTTTTTTTCCTTTATTTTTTTTATTTCTTCAAGTTACATCTCAATCACAGTCCCCTCCCTATTCCCCCTCCAGTCCCACCCTCCCACCCTCAACCCCCCATCCTCTTCCCTTTTTATTTTTTTCTTTTAAGTTTAAGGTATATCTTTTTTCCCCCTACAGTTTCCCCTTTCAGTCCAACAAATGGCTCTTTCTCTTATAATAATAAATACAATACAGTACAACAGAGTTAATTAGGCCACAGTTATGAGGGTTATATGGCTTAACGTACATTCCCAATGACCAGTCCATATGTATTTGGTACCTGACTGTAACATTCTACTATCTAAACATCTCTATGAGTTTAAAGTTCTATATCTCACTCAACATTCATACTAATTGCAACACAATTTTAAAAGTATCTTCTTAGATGTATAACACTCTCTTGACTCCTAAACAACTCAAAATTTAATTATGAGACTCTATCTGTTCTTCAGTCACCTCAGAGACCTGAGAGGGATAAATATATCTGATTTTATAGGAAGTACAGGGCCTGCAGCTTCCCAAACTAAGAAATGACATACCAGTGGCTGCCTGGACAGTTCCCATTTTCTCTCCATACATTACAGCATCGCTCTTCAGTCGTTTGGCCCCGTTTCTCTGACAGACATTGATTGTAGAGCAGGGGTAATGAAGGACTTACTTACCCTGTCTTGGCAGAGCTAGGCTATCGACTTACCTGCTTCCAGGTTTTGTCCTTTTTTGCACAGCATTCTGTCTACAGTTGGAGCAAGGGGCTTTTCCTACCAAGAGATAGGCTTGCGACTAATTCAATCATCTCCCACTGGAGATTCTTCGATGCTCATCTTCTACTTGGAAGAGAATCGGGGGTGCTGTCAGGAGTTGATATGTCTTGATATAAAAAAAATCTAAAGTTACGAAAACATCTTTGAATGCCATATTATGCAATAAAAAAACATCTGGAGGTATCACCATCCCAGATTTCAAGCTGTACTACAGAGCAATAGTTGTAAAAACAGCATGGTATTGGTATAGAAATAGACCAGTAGAACAGTGGAATCGAATTGAAGATCCAGAAATAGACCCACACACTTATGGCCACCTAATTTTTGACAAAGAAGCCAAAATGGCACAATGGAAGAAGGACAGCATCTTCAACAAATGGTGCTGGTCCAACTAGATGTCCATTTGCATTCCTCCATTCTTAATCTAAGCAGTTTATTCCTCCCTCAAGCACTGTTTAGAAGGCTGCCGGTTTTTTAGTACGTAAGGAGAGCTAAGCTTTCCACCTTTGCTACA
The DNA here is from genome assembly GCA_907164525.1 of Lophiomys imhausi. Lineage (NCBI taxonomy): Eukaryota > Metazoa > Chordata > Mammalia > Rodentia > Muridae > Lophiomys > Lophiomys imhausi. Next base: position 2,768,755 of record CAJQZJ010033849.1, read on the forward strand.
AGGCAGTAGCTTTTGTTAAGGGAGCTGTTCCTTTGAGATGTGTTCAGGTTTGGCTACCTTTTACCTGGGCATTCTCAGGCTGTACGAATGGATTGTAATTGCTGTAGTTGAGCACCATTTACTGAAAAAAAATCATTAGATTACTTTGGGTGACCTTTGTTGAAAAGCTTAATTAAATTATTTAACATTATTTCGGTTATATTTATTTGGTGGGCACTTGTTAATCCTTAGCCTACCATTATAAATGAGCACACCTAGACCTGATGGATTTTAACAAGCCTTGGCCTAGACTGAGCAATCTTGGCCCATCTAAGCTATCTCTTGATTCTATTTCTGAAGAAATCCCCTTGTAATATACAAACATTCCCTGGATAACTTTCTCCATGCTATACCAATGTTCCAGGCCATGTGGAATAACGTTCTTTTCTCTAACTGTGGCATGTGTCCTCCATCCTGCTAGGCTTCTTCTACCCATGAACCTCTCTGCTCAGATGTCCAAGCACCTTAGTTCCATATACCTCTGTCTTTGCCCAATCTCAGGCCTCAGCATTTATTCAACCAATTAGAGACAATGTAAGTAACAGACAGCAAGTAGGACCAATTAAGGAGCTTAGCTCCTTAGATTTAGAATGCTTATCATCACCCTACGACACGCGTCTCATGCAGAAAACTGTTTTGTTCCTCAATCGGGGTGCTTGTTGTTCTTCCCCAATTTTATTTAATTAATTTATTTATTTATTTGTTTGTTTATTTGTTTGTTTGTTTGTTTGTTTATTTATTTATTTATTTATTTTGGTTTTTTCGAGACAGGGTTTCTCTGTATAACAGCTCTGGCTGTCCTGGACTCGCTTTTGTAGACCAGGCTGGTCTCGAACTCACAGAGATCCGCCTGCCTCTGCCTCCCAAGTGCTGGGATTAAAGGCGTGCGCCACCACTGCCCGGCTCCCAATTTTATTTTTTAAGAAATGTTTTTTGGTTTATTTTATATTTCATTCCCATCTCCTTCCATCCCCTCATCGCAATTCCACTCTCCCACCCAATTCCACTATAACCCTGCCCCCTAACCCAGTACCAGCCCACTCTGGCATATCATATTACATCAGTACTAAGTGCTTCCTCTTCCCTTGATCCTAGATAAGGCAGCTCTGCTAGGAAAATGCACTTCAGAGGGAAGCATCATCATCTAAGTCTGGGCTAGACCCCGTTCCAATTTTTAGGGACTCCACTTGAGGACTCAGCACCCTGACAGCTTCATATATGTAATGGACCACACCCAGTCTTTGCAAGCTCTTTGCTTTGTGGTTAATTCTTTTTGAGTCCTCTTGTATACCAGTTAATTGTCTATGTGTGTCTTCTTGTGGTGTCTTTGATCTCTCCAGCTTCCTCAAACCTTCCCCTAACTTTTCCTCATGATTCCCTGATTTTTGCCTAATGTTTGCCTGTGGGTTTCTGCATCTATTTCCATTATCTTCTGGATAAGGCTTCTTGGATTGTAGTAATGTTGGATTCTGGTCAACATCCCTCTTTACATCCATTTCCGACAAATATTTTATCTCCCCTACTTAGAGGGATTCAAGCATCTCCCTTAATCCCTCCTTGATACTTAGTTTCTTTGGGTGTGTAGATTGCAGCATGGTGATTCTGAATGTATTGGTTAATATCAACTTATGAGCGAGTACATACGATGTGTTTCTTTTTTTTGTTTTTGTTTTTATTTCTTCAGGTTACATCTCAATCGCAGTCCCCTCCATATTCCTCCCTCCAGTTCCACTCACCCACCCTCAACCCCCGATCCTCTTCCCTTTTTTTTTTTAAGTTTAAGGTGTATCTTATTTCCCCGTACAGTTTCCCCTTTCATTCCAACAAATGGCTCTTTCTCTTATAATAACATATACAATACAAAACAACAGAGGTAATTAGACCATATTTATGAGGGTTATATGGCTTAGCATACATTCCCAATGACCAGTCCATATGTATTTGGCACCTGACTTTAACATTCTACTATCTAACCATCTCCATGAGTTTAAAGTTCTATATCTAACTCAACATTCATACTAACTTGCAACACATTTTAAAAGCATCTTCTTAGGTCTATAACACTCTCTTGACTCATAAACAACTGAAAATTTAATTATGAGACGCTAGCTATCTGTTCTTTAACCTCCTCAGAGACCTGAGAGGGATAAATATATCTGATTTTATAGGAAGTACAGGACCTGCAGCTTCCAAAACTAAGAAATGACATACCAGTGGCTGCCTGGACAGTTCCCATTTTCTCTCCATACATTACAGCATCGATCTTCAGTCATTTGGCCCCGTTTCTCTGACAGACATTGATTGTAGAGCAGGGGTTATGAAGGACTTGCCTACCCTGTCTTGGCAGAGCTAGGCTGTCGACCTACCTGCTTCCAGGTTTTGTCCTTTTTTTTTACAGCATTCTGTCTACAGTTGAAGCAAGGAAAATTAGGTGGCAGATGTTGCTTGTCTCTTAGAAGCTTTATTTCTGGTTAGCTTAGAAAATAGCTATAATAGGCTCTCATGGTACCTAACAAAATGACCAGCTTGCATAACTATTAGTTTGCATTTCTTAATTATCCTAACAGTTTGTGAAAATTAGTAGTAAAAGGCCGAAACATCACATTTCATTTTTTTTTTCTTACCTCCTAACCCTTCCATCCCATATCTCTGCGGTGGGGTGTCCTTATATAACAGTCCCTTATATCATTTGAGGTCATATGAGGGTCAAGAGCCTCCAAATTCATTGGGGGTCTACGAGGCAGTACCACCAGTGAAAAGTTTCTCATTGCCCAGGAGAGAGAACTAAAAAACAAACAAACAAATAAGCAGACACACAGATAAAAAAGAATAAAAAATAGAAAAAAATACATTAAAAATAAAAAGTCTATGTCCAAGTTCCCTTTGGTGTGTTAGTTGTAGTATCGATACCTATATAGCTAAAATCCTACTATAAGTGGATAGATTCCATATGCATCCTTCTGAGTCTGGGTTATCTCACTCAGGATGAGCTTTTCTAGTTCCATCCATTTGGCTGCAAATTGCATAATTTCATTGTTCCTGATAGCTGAATAATATTCCATTGTGTACATGTACCACAGTTTTTTAACCCATTCTTCGGCTGAGGGGCATCTGGGTTTTTTCCAGTTTCTAGCTATTACAAATAAGGCTGCTATGAACATAGATGAGGAAACTTCCTTATGATTCCGTGAGGAGACATTTGGGTGTATACCCAGAAGTGGTATGGCTGGGTCCTGAGGCAGAGCTATTCCAAGTTTTCTAAGATACTGACCTCCATAGTGGTTGCACAAGCCTGCACTCCCACCAGCAATGGAGTTGGGTTCCCCTTTCTCCACACCCTCGCCATCATGTGCCATTATTTGAGCTTTTGATCTTAGCCATTTTGACAGGTGTGAGATGGAATCTCAGAGTTGTCTTGAGTTGCATTTCTCTGATGATTAAGGATGTTGAGCATTTTTTCAAGTGTCTCTCAGCCATTAGGGATTCCTCCTTTGTGAATTCTCTATTTAGCTCCGTCCCCCATTTTTTGATTGGATTATTTGGTTTCTTGGCATTTAATTTCTTGAGTTCTTTGTAGATTTTGGATATTAGCCCTCTGTCAGATGAGGGATTGGTGAAAATTTTCTCCCAGTCTGTAGGCTGCTGTTTTGTTCGAATGACAGTGTCTTTTGCCTTACAGAAGCTTTTCAGTTTCATGTGGTCCCATTTATTGATTGTTGATCTCAGTTCCTGAGCTGTAGGTGTTCTGTTCAGGATGTTGTCACTTGTGCCAAGGAGTTCGAGGGTTTCTCCCACTTTTTCTTCTAGTAGATTTAGTGTGACCGGCTTTATGTTAAGGTCTTTGATCCACTTGGACTTAAGTTTTGTAGAAGGTGATAAGTATGGGTCTAATTTCATTCTTTTGCAAGTGGACATCCAGTTGGACCAGCACCTTTTGTTGAAGATGCTGTTGTTCTTCCATGTGTGATTTTGGCTTCTTTGTCAAAAATTAGGTGGCCAAAAGTGTGTGGGTCTATTTCTGAATCTTCAATTCGATTCCATTGACCTACTGGTCTGTTTCTATACCAATAACATGCTGTTTTTGTATCAATATTCAAAGATCAATACCGATGTATTCCAATACGATCTTATTTTTGCACAATAAACAATGGTCAATACCACTGTAGCCAAATATACTACTAATTTTGTATCAATATACAAAGGTATAAGGGCATATTTAATAATCTGTCCCTTCTTCTTGGTCCTTCCTTTGCTATATATATGTCTCATTTTTCTCAGGTCCATGCACTTCTACATAGGAGAGAAAGAAGGATATAGGAAAGGAAAAGTAGGAAGTTCCTGGGTGTAACCTCCAAAACCCATTAAACAGGACCATTTAACAGCTTGTAATCTCTTCCCCTAAATAACAGAGTATTCAGTTATCCTTCAAATAACCAAAAAAAAGCGGGGGGGAGAAACACCCTCCCCACCCTCTGGGCATGGGATGTAGCTCTCTTAAAAAGACTTCCTGCTGATTTGGGTCGTAGTAAACCTGTTTGGGGCCCGAACCAAAATGGAAAAATGGTTAAAAATGTTAGTACAATCCTTTTATGTTCAGTCCTTCTGTTCACAGCTGTTTAGATGGGTGGTTGAAAAATAGACAGCTAGAGTCTCATAGTTAAATTTTGAGTTGTTTAGGAATCAAGAGGTCGTTCTAGATGTAAGAAGATGGTTATAATAGTGATGCAAGTTAGTATGAAAGGTAAGTCAGTTATAGAACTTTAAATTCATGGGGATGGTTAGATGGTAGAAAGTTAAAATCAGGGGCCAAATATGTATGAACTAGACATTGGGAAGGTATACTGAGCCATTTAACTCTCATAAATGTGGCATATTTATTTCTGTTGTTTTTTATAGTATTTACTGTTATTAGAGAAGGAACCATTTGTTGGACTGAAAGGGGAAGCTGTTGGGGGGAAGAGGGTGGAAGGGTGGGACAGGATGGGGGAATAGGGAAGGCTTTGTGACTGAGATGTAACTTGAAGAAAAAAAAATAAAGTATTTAATAAAAAAAAGAGAGGCCATATGGGACATATAAGGCCATAGGGATAGGTAATCAAAATGAGATCTGAGATAACACCACAAAATCAGAAAAATGAAAGGAATTATTACACATATTTCACTAAGAATTTAAATGTTAATAGTCTCACTTTTCCAATAAAGAGACAAAAGATTGGGCTAAAAAACAGGACCCATTTTTTTTTTCAGCCTTTATGAAAGACTTGATCCTAGATAGAAAGTTTAATAAAAGGATGGTAAAAAGTACTTCAAGTAAATAAAACTGAACATGGTAGCAGGTGCAATTATTCTAATTCTGTTAAAATAATGTCAAACTCAAATAATTCAGAAGAGATAATGAAAGATACTTATATTAGCAAGGGAAACACCCAGCAAAAGGATATTATAATCCTAAACAATTATGGAGCAATCATAGGAGTAGCCAAATTTCATAAAAGAATCACTATTAGGTCTAAACCTACAGATTGATTCCAACATAGTTATAGTGGATGATTTCAATACCCTACTCTCACTAATTGACCGGTCATCCAGAAATAAGCTAAGTAGAGAAATTGTGGAATTAAATTACATCATAAATTGAATTGACCTAACACATATCTACAGAACATTCTATTAAACACCAAAGAATGCTTAGTATTGTCAGTCCATGGATCTTTCTGCAAAAATGATCACATATCAGATCATAAAACAAGATTCAATAAATAATTGTGAATTGAAATCACAACCTGTATTCTCCTCTGATCATTGTGGACTAAGGCTAGATATCAATAGTGATATAATCTGCAGGAAGCACAAAATTCATGATAATTAAAGACACCACTGAATGATAATTGAGTGAAGGCTGAATCAAGAAGGAAAGATTAAAAAAAATTACAGAATTAAATTAAATGAAAATGCAACACACCAAAATCTATGGGACACAGTAAAAACTGTCCTAAAATGACAGTTTATGTCCTCAAGAGTCATCAAAATAAATATTCTAGAGCTCTCAAAGAACTAATTAATGATGTGTGTAAAAGCCTAGAAAAAAACAAGAACAGACAACATTAAAATATATATATACAGGAAGAAGTAATCAAATGAGCTGAAATTTAAGAAATAGAAACAAATCAAAACAATATAAGTAATCAATGAAATGAATTGGTTTGTTGAAAAGATAGCAAAATTGAAAAACCTATAGACAAATTAACTTGGATAAATAAGATCCAAATTAATAAAATTAGAGATGAAGAGGGAGGCAGGCATTACATCAGACACACTAAGGAAATTCAGAGACTCATATTTTAAAAATCTATGTTTCCTTGATCTGGAATAAAAAAGAGAAATGGGTGAATTTCTAGATATACATGGCCTAGCAAAGCTTAATTAAGATGAAATAAATAGACATGAATCAGCAAATAAGATAGAAGCAGTAATTAAAATCTCTCACCTAAATTTAGTCTTGATGGTGCAAGGCCTTTATTTAATCCCAGCCTTCGAAGGTTGAAGCATACATGGAAGCCGGCATAGAGGAAGATGGATATTTGTGAGTTCCAGGCCAGTGTGGTCAGCATAGCAATTTCCAGACATTCCATAGCTTCAAAGTAAATGACAGAAGGGTATTACAGAAAGCAGAAGTCAAAGTAGCCTTTTTTTGCAGATAACACCATTCTATATATAAGACTGTAAAGAACACCACAATCCTCCCACAACGGTTAGGCACATTCAGCAAAATAACAATAATGCAATAATAATGCAAAACTAACCCAAAAGTAAGTACATCCCCCCTTTTTTGTTTAGTATATGCCTTTCATTTTTGGTTAATTTTTGAGATTTTAAATTACTTAGAATGTTTCTTTTCTTTTCTTCTTCCAAACCCACGCATTTACCCCTTCTCACTCTCCTTTAAATTCATGGCCTAATCCATTCTTTGGTTGAGGAACAAATCTGAGTTGTTTCCAGTTTCTACCTCATTACAAATAAGGCTGCAATAAACATAGATGGGGAAACATCCTTGTGATTTGGTGAGGAGTCATTTGGATGCATACCCAGAAGTGGTATGGCTGGGTCCCATGAGGAGGCTCTTGGCCCTCATATGACTGCTGAACTGGGGCAGAGGACTGTTATGTAGGGACACTCCACTCCAGAGGAGTGGGATGGAAGGGTTAGGGGGTAGAGGGTGGGAGGGCGGGACTCGGAGGGGTGGAAAGAAGACACTATGACAGAGATGTAACCTGAAGCAGTAAAATAAATAATTTTAAAAAATTCATAGCCTATTATTAATTTTTATTGCATGCATAGTAAGCTTTTTATATGCAAATGTCAGCCACACCTAGAAGGAGATCAAGGGAACAGGACTATTCACAAAAAAACTCAGAATAAAAATGCTAAGTAGAAGTCATGGAGTAAATCTAACCAGTGAAGCGAAAGATTTCTACAATAAAAACTTTAAGACACTAAAAGGACATTGAAGAAGATAATAGCAGATGTAAAGTCTTCCCATGATCATAGATTGACAGAGTTAATATTATAAAAATGGCCACCTACCAAAGGCAATTCCCATAAAAATTCTAACACAATTCTTTAGGGAAACTGAAAAAGCATTTTTTTATTTCACATTGAAACTAAAATGATCGAAGATAACCAAAACAATTCTGAGAAAGGAAGATTGTTTGAAGCTATCATCATCTCAGAATTCAAGTCATACTATAGAGCTATAGTAATAAAACCAGCATGGTACTGATATAAAAACAAATTTATTGAGAATGGACTAGAATTGATGGCAAAAATATTCCTTATGCCTTACTGTCTTTCCTAATAGCAAAATACCAACAATACACATTAAAGAAAAGACAGGTTCTTCAAAAAATTGTGGTGGTGAAAATAGATAGCAACCTACAGAAGAATGAAATTAACCTTACCCCTTATCCTGCAAAAACTATACTCCCAGTGGATCAAGAGTCTAAGCAGACGACCCAATATACTGAATGTGAGAAGGAAGAGAGAGGAGAATAAAGTCAACATTTTGGGCACAGGAAAGGACTTTCTGAACCAGACTTAATAACACAGGCATTGTTATGGCCAACAATTAGTAAGTGGTATTTCATGAAGGTAAAACTGTTCTGTACAGCAATGGGCATCATCATTTTGGGCAGACACAGCCTGCAAAGTTGGAAAAGTCTTTACCACCTCTACAGTGGACAGAAAGTTTGTATTGAGAATATATACATTACTAAAAAAAAAAAAAAAATCCTAAACAGTGTAAATAAAAAAATGTGGCAGGTAACCCATTCCTGGTTCACATCTAATTGAGTTTTTGGCATAAGTGGTCCCATGGAAACCCCCAAGTAACTCAGGCTATTGCCAAGACTGTTGGCTTCTCTTCATAAACAAAAGGCCTAGTGTGTTGAAGATAATACTTACATAACTCACTGAACACAGAGAAATCAAGCTAGTTTCTAACTAGAGTCTTTACCTCTACTGACTAAGAGTCCGGGAAGGTACTGCACTTTTATCAGGAGAAAAAAGTAGACAAACCCAGCTGTAGACCCTGAGAACTAATGTGGTGACCTTCCTGCATGATACGTTATTGAAAAAGTGGCACTAAAGTTGTGGGAGTAACCAACTTTTATCTGATTGTATTTAAGGTCCACTCCATGAGATGGAACACATTAGAGAAATTCTAATTGCCTGATTCTGCCTGGGTGACCAAGAACCAGAGAGTAGCTAGATCATGAACCTGGGCGAAAAACCAAATACTACTTTTCTGCCAAAAGGATATAGCAATAACATGTCTCTTAACAACATTCTACTGTACTGATATATCACCCAAAATTAAACAAATACATGCAATTTTAGAAGTGTACATATAGACATATAAATCTAAATAGCATTCAATGCATTGAAACATTGATTTATGCCAGATTTTGTTTCACATGTTCCCTCTTATATCACTTGCTTACCATTGTATTATTGCGAAGGAATTCTATATCATACAATTTGTGCTATGAATATATTACTATACAAATAAATCATCTTCGTGTCCTTAGCATGTGTCTGAGGTGTAGGTGTCTGTATTGACACAGACCTGTGGAAACAACTTCCAATTCTGTATTTACCAAAGATGGTTCTGCATTATAAATGTAAAGAATCTTGGTTACATCTTTATGTTTAAGAGGATCTGCTCAAAAGTAACTTATCAGGATAAATAATGAAATATGTAGTCTGTAGCCTAGGAAGCCCAGAGCACTACAATTTAAGCAGCTCTTCATATGGGTTATATTGAAAATTAGCCAATGTGTTGCTATAAAATAACCTAACATGCTTGTGAAAGAGTGAGGGGAAGGATTGAAGGAGGCAGAAGTTTCAAGGACACTAGAAGAAGACCCACAGAGTTAACTAACCTGGTCCCATGGGGACTCACAGAGACTGAACCAGCAACCAAAGAACTTGCATGGGCTGGAACTAGCCCCCCTACACTTATGTACCAGATGTGCAACTTGCCATCATGTGGATCCCCTAACAATTGAAGTAGAGGCTGTCTCTGACTCTTACTACCTTTGGATCCCTTTCACATAGCTGGATTGCCTTGTTTGGCCTCAGTGCTTAGTCCTGCTGCGACTTGTTGTGCCAGAGCAAGTTGAGGGTTGAGGAGAAGGAAGGGGGGAATTGGGAGAGGAATTATGAGGGTAAGACTGGGAGGAGACAAAGGAGGTGAGCTGCTATCAGACTATAAAGTGGATAACTGAATAAATTAATGAAAAAAAATAAGAAAACCCCAAAACCCAAAAAAGCCTAATATGGCTTCTTGTTTTTCTTGTTTCCTATAGTTACACAAAGGGCTTTGAGAACGAACAAGTGTATTTTCATAAAGCAAACACAAAATGTTTTCACAAAACAAACACAAAGGATGGATAATAAAAGGGAGTTGAAAATGAAGGAAAGTACTTAAGAAGGTAGATACTCTTTGTAGCCTCAGCTGATGATGGTGTTGTAAGGTAGAGAAATGTACAAATTTAGCAACTTTTTATATTCCTATTTCTACATGGGTGGCAGAGGTTAAGAGTAAGAATAATTGAATGACTTCACTGTGGCCCTCCTCAAACTCTATCATAGTAAATAGCTCTTGGTCAAAAATGGTATAGTTGAGAAGAAACACAGAGAAACATTTTAAATGGAATTCAGAGTAAGAACTTAATGTGTAGAGTGAAGGCCAACTTCAAGGCAAAGGAAATAGGGTATCATGCAAGAGTTTGATGTGAGTGAAGGTTGAATAAAGTGATTCAAGATGATCAGAGCAGACTTGTTAGGAGGGAATTTATATTTTCCTGGATAGAATGGAATTTTATATTTAATTCACAAGTAGTGCAGAAATGTATGATGAGGGGTCTGTTTCAGTGAAAGCATAGGATATAGAATAAAAAGGCCTAGGGAAGCGCTTGTGGAGCCTAGTAATGTTGGAATAATCATTGTTACTGTTTTATATTCTAGACTTTTTATTTATTTTATTTGTTTTTTAATTAATTAATTTATTGTTTATTTATTACTTCAAGTTACATCTCCACCACAGTTCCCTCTCTCCACCCATCCTGGTCCCACCATCTCCCCCCTCTTCCCCCTTTCCCACTGACCCTACTCCTCTGGAATGCATTGCCCCTACATATCATTTCCCCTCAGTTCAACAGTCATATGAGTGTTAAGAGCTTCCTCTCACACTGGGGGCTTATATGGCAACACTATTAGGGCAATGTGGGTAACAAGGTCTATGATCCTGTTCCTTTTGGTGTGTTGGCTGTTGGATAGTTATCCTGTACTACATGGCTAAAATCCAATTATAAATGACTCTGGGTTAGCTCACTCAGGAGGAGCTTTTCTAGTTCCATCCATTTGACAGCAAATTGCATGATTTCCTTGTTTTCTGATAGCTGAGTTACTACCCAGTCCATGGTGTAAATGTACCACATTTCAGTTTTTGATCTCAGCCATTCTGACAGGTATGAGATGGAATCTCAGAGTTGTCTTGAGTTGCATTTCTCTGATGATTAGGGATGCTGAACATTTCTTCAAGTGTCTCTCGGCCATTAGAGAGTTCCCCTTTGAATTCTCAGTTCAGCTATGCACCCCACTTTTTTATTGGATTATTTGGTTTGTTGGTGTTCAATTTTTGAGTTCTTTGTAAATTTTGTATATTAGCCCTATGTCGAATGTGAGGTTGGTGAAGATCTTTTCCCAATGTGTAGGCTGACATTTTGTTCTAATGACAGTGTACTTTGCTACGCAGAAGCTTTTCAGTTTCATAATCCCATTTATTGATTATTTGTCTTAGAGCCTGAGCTATTGAACCTCTTCCTTTCCAATTTGTATCTCCTTGATCTCCTTTAGTTTTCTTATTTCTCTAGCTAGAACGTCAAGTACTATTTTGAAGAGATATGGGTAGAGTGGGCATCTTTGCCTTGTCCCTGATTTTAGAGGAAAGGCTTTAAGTTTCTCTCTATTTAATTTGATGCTAGGTACTGGCTTGCTTTATTATTTCTAGGTATGGTCTTTGTATGCCAGCTCTCTCCAGGCCTTTTAATATGAAGGGGTGTTGGATTTTGTCAAATTCTTTTTCAGCATCTAGCAAGATGATAATATGGTTATTTTCTTTCAGCTTGTTTATATGGTGAATTACATTGATGGATTTTCATATGTTGAACCACATCTGTATTCCTGGGATGAAGCCTATTTGATCATGGCGTATGATACTTTTGATGTGTTCTTGGATTTGGTTTGCAAGTTATTTATTAAGTATTTTTGCATCTATATTCATGAGGGAAATTGGTCTGAAGTTCTCTTTCTTTGTTAGGTCTTTCTGTGGTTTAGGTATCAGGGTAACTGTGGCCTCATAGAATGAGTTTGTCAGTGTTCCTTCTGTTTCCATTTTGTAGAAGAGTTAGAAGAGTATTGGTATTAGCTCTTCTTTGAAGGTCTGGTAGAATTCTGTGCTGAAACCATCTTGCCCTGAGCTTTTTGTGGTTGGGAGATTTTTAATGACTGTTTCTATTACTTATGGGTTATAGGGCTGTTTAATCTGTTGACCCGATCTTGATTTAACTTTGGTAGGTGGAATCTATCAAGAAAGTTGACTATTTCGCTTAAGTTTTCAAATTTTGTATAGTACAGTAGAAGTAAGACCTAAAGATTCTCTGGATTTCCTTGATGCCTGTTGTTATTTCTACCTTTTTGTTTCTGATTTTGTTGATTTGGGTATTTTCGTTCTGCCTTTTAGTTAGTTTGGCTAAGGTTTGTCTGTTTCTGTTGATTTTCTCAAAGAACCAACTCTTGGTTTCATTGATTTTTGAATTGTTCTTTTTCTTTCTAAGTTGTTGATTTCAGCCCTATGTTTGATGATTTCCTGTCTTCTCCTCTTTGGAGTGTTTTTTTTTTTCCCCCCCCCCCCCCCCCCAGGTCTTTCAGTTCTGCTGTTAAGTTGCTAAATATGAGCTGTCACCATTTTCTTTTTGAAGGCACTTAGTGCTATGAACTTTCCTTGTAGCAGTGCTTACATTGTGTCCCGTAGGTTTGAGGATGTTGTGCCTTCGTTTTCATTGGATTTTAGGAAGTCTTTGTTTTCTTTCTTATTTCTCTCTGACCCAGTGGTCATTGAGTATTGAGTTGTTCAGTTTCCATGAATGTGAGCCTTTTAAAAAAATTTCTGTTGTTGTTGAAGTTCAGCTTTAATCTGTGGTCGTCGGATAAGATACAAGGGGTTATTTCAGTTTTCTTTTATCGTTGCTTGCATTGTGTCTGACTATATGGTGAGTTTTGTAGAAGGTTCCGTGAGGTGTAGAAAAGAAAGTATTCTTTTGTGTTTGTGTGAAACGTTCTGTAGATATCTGTTAGGTCCATTTTGTTCATGACCTCTGATCATTATCTGTCTGTTTGGTTTCTGTCTGAATGACCTATCTATTGGTGTAAGAGGGGTGTTGAAGTCTCCCACTATTAATGTCTGGAGATCGATGTGTGGTTTAAACTTTATGAGATTTTCTTTTACAAATGTGGATGTGGGGGGATCCAAGATGGCGGCGGCAGGCCCGGACATATTTTGATTTCGGGGTCAACAGTCAGAAGGCGGCAAGTGTTGCAGGACGCTGTACAAAGGGCACGGCCCCTTCTAAATCTCACCCAGCTACACAGGGACCATGGAAGATGCCTGGGCAGGATCCCTCTTCCAACTCTGAGACACGCTAGGAAGCCTGTGGACCCGGGAATCGGGATAACCCATCCCCCCAAAGGGAGAAATCCCCAGTAAGTTCCAACCTAATACCCAGCCGGCAGATTCAGAAACCAAGCAGAGATAATCCCCACCCTGCTGGGCACTCCCAGGTCTCACACAGACTATCCAATTATCTGGGAAAGGTTGCGACCCTTGGAGGTGAAGTAACTCCTCTGCAAAGCGCCTTCAGATCCCAGTCTGTGACATCACTGGCCAGTTTCCAAGCCTTGGGAGCAGCAAGGCTATTGAAGCTGAACTGCAGATTTACCCTCTACAGGAACCAACCCCGGGCAAACTGTGAGATATTTGAAACTGTCCTATATCATACTTTTGTACTAGTAAGGGCCCTTGCCGTGGGGAATCAGAGCTGACTTGTGCACAGCTCCGCCACCTGAATTAATTAGGTCCCCACCTGGGAGGCGGGACTGAATGACTCAACTTATAGGGGTGGAGTAAGGCAACTCCTACACCACAGTGTCCCCTTTGAACCCAAGTCCAGAAGACAGCAAAAAAAAAAAAAAAAAAAAAAAAATTCCACATGGCCAGAGGCCCGAGACCAAAAAAAAAAAAAACAGAGCAAAATATCTCCAACAAAAGAAAGCAATGCTATTCCCTCCAGCCCGAACCACCTCACCACAACTGAAACACATGAAAACGATGACAATTCTACATTATGGCAAGTGATAAAGTTCCTTTAAGAAGAACTTAAAACTATGAAGGAATTCAAAGAAGCCACAATTCTACAAGTCAAAACAACAAATAACATCATTAAAGAGCTCCAAGCCAAGGTGACCCAGCTTCAACAGGAAAAGGAAAAAGCAATGAAAGATCTCCAGACAAAACAAGCAAACTGGAGAAGGAAATGTGCAAAAGGAACACTACTATTCAAGTCATGAAAATAGAAGTGGAAACAATAAAGAAAACACAGTCAGAGTTAAAAGAGGAAATGGAGAATCAAGAGAAGAGAACAGGAACTACGGATGTGAGTATGAAAAATAGGATGGAAGTGATGGAAGACAGGATCTCAGGCATGGAAGATTCGATGGACGAAATCAGTACAACATCCAAAGAAAATGAGAAGGTTAAAAAATCTCTCACCCACAACATCCAAGAAATCAAGGACTCAATGAAAAGACGGAACCTAAGAATTATAGGCATAGAGGAAAGAGAAGACTCCCGACTCCAAGGTCCAGGAAATATCTTCAACAAAATCATAGAGGAAAACTTCCCAAACCTAAAGAAAGAGATGCCAGTAAAAATCCAAGAGGCTTACAGAACGCCAAATGGATTAGATCAGAAAAGAAACTCCTCTCGCCACATAATAATTGAAACTCCAAAAGTAGAGAACAAAGAAAGGATATTAAAAGCTGTAAGAGAAAAAGGCCAAGTCACATACAATGGCAGACCCATCAGAATCACACCTGACTTCTCCTCAGAAACTTTAAAAGCTACAAGGCCCTGGACGGATGTCCTACAAGCCCTGAGAGAACATAGGTGCCCAGCCACACTACTATACCCAGCAAAACTCTCTATCATCATAGAAGGAGAAAACAAGATATTCCATGACAAAATCAAATTCAAACAATATCTCCTCACAAACCCAGTCCTACAGAAGATCCTAGAAGGAAAATTCCAACCCAGAGAAGATAACTACACCCAAGAAAACAGAGGAAATAGAAATCTGCACAGCAACTAAACAAAAGAGAAACACAAGACAGCCAGCTATACCAAAATAATGGGAAATAACAACCCCTGGTCACTAATATCCATCAACATCAATGGACTCAACTCGCCACTAAAAAGACACAGACTGACAGACTGGATCTGTAAACAAGACCCATCTTTTTGCGGTATACAAGAAACACATCTCACTATTGAAGATAAACACTACCTCAGAGTAAAGGGCTGGGAAAAGGTCTTCCAAGCAAATGGACCCAGGAAACAAGCTGGAGTAGCCACCTTAATATCAAACAAAATATCTATGTCTCAATTTTTCTCAAGTCCATGCATTCCTACATAGGAGATAAAGAAGGATACAGAAAAGGGAAAGAAGGAATACCCTGGGTCTAACCTCCAAAAACCAATAAACAGGACCATTTAACAACTTGTAATCTCTTCCCCTAAATAACAGAGTTTTCAGTTGTCCTTCAAATAACCAAAAAGGGGGGGGGGCGGAGAAACACCCTCCCCACCCTTTAGGTATGGGAAGTCGCTCTCTTAAAATGACTTCCTGCTGATTTGGGTCGTAGTAAACCTGTTTGGGGCCCGAAACAAAATGGAAAATGGTTAAAAATGTTTATACAAACCTTTTATGTTCAGTCCTTCTGTTCTCAGCTGTTTAGATGTCCTAAGGAGTTTGTAGGCAGAAGCTGAACTTCCAGGCTTTACTGAGGTTCTGGCTGGGGCATTGTGTAGAGCTGAATGGTCTTAGCGATATTGAGTTGTTGTGGTTGTAGGCTTTTGATGGACACAGCTGTTGTGGGAGTCTGTCAGGCTGAATCATCTGGGTCACTCGTCTTCTTTTGGTGTCTGATTCTGTTTTCTGCTGAGGTTTCTGTTGTCCAGTTATCCCTGGGTTCCTTGAATGGATGCTTTGATTCTCCTGGAAAGATAAGAACAGAGCCCTGCCCTAATCCTCACTCAGGGACAATCACCCTCTTTTTTTTGAGGGGGGGGGGTAGGTAATATTTCTCCTGAGGCAAATTTGGTTTTTTGACAATATATAAAGTGTTATCTTTCAATAGCACAGAAAGGACCAAGAAGAAGGGTCAGATTATTGAATATGCCCTTATACCTTTGTATATTGATACAAAATTAGTAGTATATTTGGCTAAAGTGGTATTGACAATTGTTTATTGTGCAAAAATAAGATTGTATTGGACTACATCGGTATTGATATTTGTATATGGATACAAAATTAAGATTATAGTTGGCCACAATAGTATTGACCCTTGTATATGACGCAATATTAAGATTGTTTTGGGCCACATAGGCATTGATCTTTGTATATTGATACAAAATTAAGAGTATATTTAGCCACATATTTCCTAATGGTATTGTACCTAGACATACTTAAAAATGAAATGTGAAGCTCTGGCCTCTTGATACCAACCGTCTTAAACTGTTTAGGATAGTTAAGAAAAACAAACTCCTAGTCATGCATGCATGACACCTTGTTACCTACGATGACAGTCTATCACAGATATTCTCTAAGCTACTCAGTAATCAAGTTGTTAAGAGACAAGCAACATTTGCTTATCTAAATACAAGAGATAGATAGGGCATCTTCAAAAACCCCAAGAGATCTGCAGAATATGGCATTCAAAGATGTGGTCTTAAATTAAGATTTTTTTTTTGATATTGTGACATAAGAGCTCCTGACAGCACCCCCTATTCTACTCCAAGTAGAAGATAAGCATCGAAGAATCTCCAGTGTGAGATGGTTGAATTAGTGGCAAGCCTATCTCTTGGCATGTAAAAACTCCTTGCTTCAACTGCAGACAGACTGCTGTCCAAAAAGGACAAAACTTGGTAGCAGGGAAGTCAACAGCCTAGCTCTGCCAATACAGGGTAGGTTAGTCCTTCACAATCCCTGCTCTACAATAAATGTCTGTCAGAGAAACAGGACCCAAAGGCTGAAGACTGATGCTGGAATGTATGGAGACAAAATGGGAACTGTCCAGGTAGTCACTGGTTTGTCATTTCTTAGTATTGGAAGCTGCAGGCCCTGCACTTCCTATATAATCAGAAATATTTATCCTTCTCAGCTCTCTGAGGTGGTTGAAGAATAGACAGCTTGAGCCTCATAGCTAAATTTTGAGTTGTTTAGGAATCAAGAGGGCGTTCTAGATCTAAGAAGATGGTTATAATAGTGATGCAAGTTAGTATGAAAGCTAAGTCAGATATGGAACTTTAAACTCATGGAGATGGTTAGAAGGTAGAAGGTTAAAGTCAGGGGCCAAATATGTATGAACTGGACATTGGGAAGGTATACTGGGCCATTTAACTCTCATAAATGTGGCATATTTAATTCTGCTGTTTTGTATAGAATTTACTGTTATAAGAGAAAGAACCATTTGTTGGATTGAAAAGGGAAGCTGTTGGGGTAAGAGGGTGGAGGGGTAGGACAGGAAGGGGGAATAGGGAAGGGTTTGTGACTGAGATGTAACTTGAAGAAAAAAAATAAAGTACTTATATAAAAAAAAACAAAAAAGAAAAAGAAAAAAGAAAAAAGAAAGAAAACGAAAAAAAAGCCTTGGTTTTCATTAAACTTGAATAAAAAGAGATCATTTCTTAATGATAAATAAATAACAAAAATATCAAACAAAATAGACTTCCAATTGAAACTAATAAAAAAAGACAGAGAAGGGCATTACATAGTCATTAAAGGAAATATACACCAAGAGATCATCTCAATATTGAACATCTATGTCCCAAATACAAAGGCACCTACATTTATAAAAGAAACGCTTCTAAAACTTAAATCGCACATCATTCGAAACACTTTAAGAGTGGGAGACTTCAACACCCCACTCACAACTATGGACAGATCATCAAGACAGAAGCCAAACAGACAAATAATGAGTCTAACAGAGATCATGAAACAAATGGACCTAACAGATATCTACAGAACGTTTCACCCAAACACAAAAGAATACACCTTCTTCTCAGCACCTCACGGAACCTTCTCCAAAATCGACAATACAGTTGGACACAAAAATAGCCTCAACAGATACAAGAAAATTGAAATAACCCCTTGTATCTTATCAGACCACCATGGTATAAAGCTGGACTTCAATAGCAAAAGAATCAACAGAAAGTCTACACTCACATGGAAATTGAACAACTCTTTACTAGCGGACCACTGGGTCAGGGAAGAAATAAAGAAGGAAATCCAAGACTTCTTAAAATCCAACGAAAAGGAAGACACAACATACCCAAACCTATGGGACACAATGAAAGCTGTGCTACGAGGAAAGTTCATAGCACTAAGTGCCTTCAAAAAGAAAATTGTGACAGCTCATATTAGCGAATTAAAAGCTAAACTGGGTGAATTGAAAAAAAAAAGAAGCAAACACTCACAAGAGGAGTAGAAGGCAGGAGATCATCAAACTTGGGGCTGAAATCAACAACTTAGAAACAAAAAGAACTATACAAAGAATCAATGAAACCAAGAGTTGCTTCTTCGAGAAAATCAACAAAATAGACAGACCCTTAGCCAAATTAACTAAAAGACAGAGGGAGAAAACACAAATCAACAAAATCAGAAATGAAAAGGGTGAAATAACAATAGACATTGAGGAAATCCAGAGAATATTTAGAACCTACTTTAAAAATCTATACTCCACCAAATTTGAAAACTTAAGTGATATGGACAATTTTCTTGATAGATTCCACCTACCGAAGCTAAATCAAGATCAGATAAACATATTAAAAATCCCTGTAACCCCTAAGGAAATAGAAACAGTCATTAAAATCTCCCAACCAAAAACAGCCCAGGGCCAGATGGCTTTAGCACGGAATTCTACCGGACCTTCAAAGAGGAACTAACACCAATACTTTTCAAACTCTTTCACCAAATAGAATCTGAAAGAACATTGCCAAACTCATTCTACGAGACCACAATCACCCTGATTCCTAAACCACACAAAGACCCAAAAAAGAAAGAGAACTTCAGACCAATCTCCCTCATGAACATAGATGCAAAAATACTTAATAAAATACTAGCACACCGAATTCAAGAACACATCAAAAGTATCATACACCATGATCAAGTAGACTTCATCCCAGGGATGCAGCAATGGTTCAACATACGAAAGTCTATCAACGTCATTCACCATATAAACAAGATGAAAGAAAAAAAAAACACATGATAATCTCGCTATATGCAGAAAAAGCATTTGACAAAATCCAACACGCCTTCATGCTAACAGTTCTGGAGAGAACGGGCATACAAGGGCTGTACTTAGAAATAATAAAGGCAATATACACCAGGCCAGTGGCCAACATCAAAATAAATGAAGAGAAACTTGAAGCATTTCCTCTAAACTCAGGGACAAGACATGGATGTCCACTTTCACCATATATCTTCAA
The DNA here is from genome assembly GCA_907164525.1 of Lophiomys imhausi. Classification (NCBI taxonomy): domain Eukaryota; kingdom Metazoa; phylum Chordata; class Mammalia; order Rodentia; family Muridae; genus Lophiomys; species Lophiomys imhausi. The sequence goes on from CAJQZJ010033849.1 coordinate 2,788,178, forward strand.
TATAGTACTTGAAGTTCTTCCTAGTGCAATAAGACAACTAAAGGAGATCAAGGGGATAAACATCGGAAACGAAGAAGTCAAATTATCCCTATTTGCAGATGATATGATAGTATACTTAAGCGACCCCAAAAATTCCACCAGAGAACTCTTACAGGTGATAAACACCTTCAGCAAAGTGGCTGGATACAAAATTAATTCAAAAAAATCAGAAGCCCTTCTTTATACAATAAACAAATGGGCTGAGAAAGAAATAAGGGAAACAACCCCCCTTCACAATAGCCACAAACAACATAAAATACCTGGGTGTAACTCTAACCAAGCAAGTAAAGGACCTGTACAACATGAACTTCAAGCCCTTGAAGAAGGAAATGGAAGAGGCCTTTAGAAGATGGAAGGTAGGATCAACATAATAAAAACGGCCATCCTACCAAAAGCAATATATAGATTCAATGCAATTCCTAGCAAAATACCAACACAATTTTTTATAGACTTGGAAAGAGCTAGTCTCAATTTCATATGGAACAACAAAAAGCCCAGAATAGCTAAATCAATCCTGTACAGTAAAAAAACATCTGGAGGTATTACCATCCCAGATTTCAAGCTGTACTACCGAGCAATAGTTGTAAAAACAGCATGGCATTGGTATAGAAACAGAACAGTAGATCAATGGAATTGAATTGAAGATCCAGAAATAGACCCACCCACTTTTGGCCACCTAATTTTTGACAAAACCCAAAACCACACATGGAAGAACGACAGCATCTTCAACAAATGGTGCTGATCCAACTGGATGTCCATTTGTAAAAGAATGAAGTTAGACCCATACCTATCACCTTGTACAAAACTTAAGTCCAAGTGGATCAACGACCTTATCATAAGGCCGGTCACACTAAATCTACTCGAAGATAAAGTGGGAGAAACCCTCCAACTAATTGGCACAGGCGACACCTTCCTGAACAGAACACCAACAGCTCAGGACTTGAGATCAACAATCAATAAATGGGATCTCATGAAACTGAAAAGCTTCTGTAAGGCAAAGGACCCTGTCATTTGAACAAAACGGCAGCCTACAGACTGGGAGAAAATTTTCACCAAACCCTCATCTGACAGAGGGCTAATATCCAAAATCTACAAAGAACTCAAGAAATTAAATGCCAAGAAACCAAATAATCCAATCAAAAAATGGGGGACAGAGCTAAATAGAGAATTCACAAAGGAGGAATCCCTAATGGCTGAGAGACACTTGAAGAAATGCTCAACATCCTTAATCATCAGAGAAATGCAACTCAAGACGACTCTGAGATTCCATCCCACAGCTGTCAAAATGGCTTGTGCAACCACTATGGAGGTCAGTCTGGCCATATCTTAGAAAACTTGGAATAGCTCTGCCTCAGGACCCAGCCATACCACTTCTGGGTATATACCCAAATGCCTCTGCACAGAATCATAAGGAAGTTTCTTCATCTATGTTTATAGCAGCCTTATTTGTAATAGCTAGAAACTGGAAACAACCCAGATATCGCTCAACCGAAGAATGGGTCAAAAAACTGTGGTACATCTACACAGTGGAATATTATTCAGCTATCAGGAACAATGAAATTATGCAATTTGCAGCCAAATTGACTGAACTAGAAAAGTTTATCCTGAGTGAACTAACCCAGACTCAGAAGGACACATATGGCATCTATTCACTTATAGTAGGATTTTAGCTATATAGTAGAAGGTATTGATACTACAACTAACACACCAAAGGGAACTTGGACATAGACTTCTTATTTTTAATTTTTATTCTTTATTTATTTTTTATATATTAGTTATATTTTTTCTATTTTTTAGTCTTTTTTATCTATTGTATGCTTATTGGTTTGTTTGTTTAGTAGTTCTCTCTCCCAGGCAACGAGACACTTTTCACTGATGGTACTGCTTCGTAGACCCCCAATGAATGAGGAGGCTCTTGGCCCTCATACGACCTCTCAACTGAGATGAGGGACTGTTATATAAGGACACTCCACCCAAGAGAAATGGGATGGAAAGGTTAGGAGGTAAAGAAAAAAAAATGAAATGTGATGTTTTGGCCTTTTACTACTAATTGTCATAAACTGTTTAGGATAATTAAGAAATGCAAAGTAATGGTTATGCAAGCCGGTCATTCTGTTAGGTACTTTGACAGCATATTATAGTTACTTGCTAAGCAAATCAGCAATAAACCTGCTAAGAGACAAGCAACATCTGCTTACCCAAACATAAGAGATAGATAGGGCCTCTTCAAAAACCTTGAGAGATCTGCAGAATATAGCATTTCAAAATGTTTTCGTAACTTTAGATTTTTTTTCAATACTTTATTTTTTTTTCTTCAAGTTACATCTCAGTAACAAACCCCTCCCTATTCCCCCTTCTTATCCCGCCCTTCCACCCTCTTTCCCCCAGAAGTTTCCTCTTTCAGTCTAACAGATGGTTCCTTCTCTTATTACAGCATTATACAAAACAACCGATATAAATATGCCACAGTTATGAGAGTTAAATGGCCCAGTATACCTTCCCAATGTCCAGTTTATACATATTTGGCCTCTGACTTTAACATTCTACTATCTAACCATCTCCTTGAGTTTAAAGGTCTATATGTGACTCAATATTCATACTAACTTGCAACACACTTTTAAGAGTATCTTCTTAGTTCTATAACACACTCTTGTTTCCTAAACAACTCAAAATTTAACTATGAGACTCTAGCTGTCTATTCTTCAACCACCTCAGAGACCTGAGAGGGATAAATATATTTGCTTATATAGGAAGTGCAGGGCCTGCACCTTCCTAAACTAAGAAAGGACATACAAATGACTGCCTGGACAGTTCCCATTTTCTCTCCATACATTCCTGCATCAGTCTTCAGCCTTTGGGTCCTGTTTCTATGACAGACATTTTTTGTAGAGCAGGGATTATGAAGGACTTACCTACCCTGTCTTGGCAGAGTTAGGCTGTCGACTTCCCTGCTACCAAGTTTTGTCCTTTTTGGACAGCAGTCTGTCTGCAGTTGGTGCAAGGGGTTTTTTCATGCCAAGAGATAGGCTTGCCACTAATTCAACCATCTTACAGTGGAGGTTCTTCGATGCTTATCTTCTACTTGGAGTAGAATAGGGGGTGCTGTCAGGCGCTGATATGTCTCGATATAAAAAAAAATCTTGATTTAAGATAACATCTTTGAATGCCATATTCTGCAGATCTCTTGGGGTGTTTGAAGATGCCCTGTCCATCTCTTGTATTTAGATAAGCAAATGTTGCTTGTCTCTTAGCAACTTGATTACTGGGTTGTTTAGAGAATATCTGTGATAGACTGTCATAGTAGCTAACAAAGTGACATGTTTGCATGACTAGGAGTTTGTTTTACTTAACTATCCTAGACCGTTTTAGACGGTTGGTATCAAGAGGTCAGAGCTTCACATTTTATTTTTAAGTATCTCTAGGTATGATACCATTAGGAAGCGTTACCTTTAAATTTGTATCAATATACAAAGATCTATTCAATTGTGGTTAAATATACTCTTAATTATGTATCAATATACATAATTTTTTTTATATCAAGACATATCAACTCCTGATAGCACCCCTTATTGTCTTCCAAGTAGAAGATGAGCATCGAAGAATCTCCAGTGGGAGATGATTGAATTAGTCGCAAGCCTATCTCTTGGTAGGAAAAGCCCCTTGCTCCATCTGTAGTCAGAATGCTGTCCAAAAAGGACAAAACCTGGAAGCAGGTAAGTCGACAGCCTAACTCTGCCAAGACAGGGTAGGTAAGTCCTTCATAACCCTGCTCTACAATCAATGTCTGTCAGAGAAATGGGACCAAATGACTGAAGATCGATTCTGTAATGTATGGAGAGAAAATGGGAACTGTCCAGGCAGCCACTGGTATATCATTTCTTAGTTTTGGAAGCTGTAGGCCCTGTACTTCCTATAAAATCAGATGTATTTATCCCTCTCAGGTCTCTGAGGTGGTTGAAGAACAGATAGGTTTAGTCTCATAATTAAATTTTGAGTTTTTTAAGATTCAAGAGAGTGTTATAGATCTAAAAAGATATTTTTAAAATTGTGTTGCAAGTTAGTATGAATGTTGAGTCAGATATAGAACTTTAAACTAATGGAGATGTTTAGATAGTAGAATGTTAAAGTCAGGTGCCAAATTCATATGGACTGGCCATTGGGAATGTACGTTAAGCCATATAACCCTCATAACTGTGGCCTAATTACCTCTGTTGTACTGTATTGTATTTTTATTATAAGAGAAAGAGCCATTTGTTGGACTGAAAGGGGAAACTGTTTGGGGAAATAAGATATACCTTAAACTTAAAAGAAAATAAAAGGGAAGAGCATGGGGGGTTTAGGGTGGGAGGGTGGGACTGGAGGGGGAATAGGGAGGGGACTGCGATTGAGATATAATTTGAAAAAATAAAAAATAAAGGAAAAAAAGAGAAAAAAAAACAAATGTGGATGTGCTTGTATTTGGAGCATAGATATTCAGTACTGAGATGTCATCTTGATGAAATTTTCCTTTAATGAGTATGTAGTGCCCTTCCCTATCTTTTATGATTAATTGCCGTTGAAGGTCTATTTTATTTGATATTACCATGGCTGTTCCAGCTTGCTTCCTGGAACCATTTGCCTGGAAAACCTTTCCCAGCCCTTTCCTCTGAGGTAGAGTTTATCTTTGTTAGTGAGATGTGTTTCTTGTATGGATCAAAATGATGGTTCTTGTTTGCAGATCAATTCTGTAAGCCTGTGTCTTTTATTGGGGTGTTGAGTCCATTGATATTGAGGGATATTAATGACCAAAGTATAGATTTGTCATCATTTTCATGTGTTTCAGCCATGGTGGGATGGACATGGCTTGCTGTACTAGCACAGCTTACTTTTGTTGGAGTCATATTTCCCTGACTTTTGTTGGATCTGTTCTTTCACTGACCTTTAGCCATCCGTTTGTTCTTAGCTGTTTGTTCCTGGTGCATTTTGGGCTTGGTGCCAAGGAGGGAGCTTAGGTCATATAACTTGGTGATCTGTAGCTCTCCACAGGCTGGATGGGGCCTTGTGTGGGGGCTGGTTCTCAGTATGCCCCCCAGAGCTCACTCCTTCCTGTTTTATCCCAATTAGGAACTAAAGTCTGAGAATGGGTGGAATTTGTCATACCTGCCTGCAGGTTTCTGAGATGCAGCTGGTCTCTTTAGTGATGTCCATGGGGGTTGTCAGGCCACAGACTGTAGGCTAGAGCTGCAGTTCCCCTGCAGCTTATGAATCAGGACCATGATCATGGACCACCCATGCTGCTTTCAGGGGGCTGTCAGGTTCCACCTGTGCCTTATAAGCAGAAGCACTCTGATCTGGTATAGCTCACATATACCAGGCAGTGAGCAGTAGTCTGGGGTTGTTTCACTGCTCCTGGGTCAGAGCTGGCTGTGTTGTAGCCTGGGTGTTCAACTGAGTGGCAAGGCAGGTGCCAGCAGGCAGTTCTGATGTGGAATTCATACCCTGTACACAGTGTTTGGATTCAGGGAAACTCAGTTGCCTTTTCTTGGCCATAATCACTGTGCTCCTGTCTAATCTGTCTGAGCCGGTTTCCCTGTAGCTAGGGTGTCAGGAGTGTGGATGTGGTCCTCCCAAGTTACTCTTTGCGGGGGCTGGGGGGGCGGTTATCTCAGGATCAACCTGTGCCTCTCTGTCAGAATCTTTTTGGTTCGGTGCAGCCCACTTGCTTGGGCGGCATGCAATAGTGCAGAACTTCTTTACTGCTCCGGACCAAGACCTAGATGCTGTAGACTGAGGCAGTAGACTGAGAGAGATCCCTGCCAGTGTGAGTGAGGGCAGGGAATTCCAATATGGAGTTCACAAGGCATCATCAATAGGACTTGGACTCGGAGGGGGTGTGGGATTTCAGCCGAATTTTTCCTGTTAGAGGCTCTGTGTTTCAGAGTAGTCTTTCTGGTGCGGTGGGGCTTCTAACAGATTCCCTGTAGCTAGGGTGTCAGGACTGTGGGTATGGGCCTGCCAAGCTACACTCCGGTGTTCTCAGGATCAACCTGTGCCTCTGTCAGAAGTTTTGTGGTCAGGCACATTCTGCCTCCTCAAGCAGCAAGCAACAGTCCAGGACTACTTCACTGCTCCAGGCAGATATCTCGATGACCTGGACTGTGAGGCTGTAGACTGAGTGCCTTGCTAGACTGAGCAGTGGAGTTCACAAGGTGTCTACACTTTTAGACACAGTGAATCTCAGCTGCCTTTTCCCTGCCTGAATTGCAGTGTTCCAGAACAGCCTGCCTGTGTCAGCAGAGGCTTCCAACAATCCTCCTGTAGCTAGGGTGTCAGGCTGTGGCCATGGTCTTCCCAGTCTACTCTCAAATGAGTCTCAGAGCCCAGCCTGTGCCTCTCAGATTGAAGCTCTGTGATCTGGTGCAGGCTGGTTTCTCTAGCTGCACATAATGGTCCAGTACTGCTTCACTACTCTAGACTGAGATGTAGATGCTGTACTTTCAATGCACAGAGGAGAGCGCAGCTGAGAGGCCAGTCAATGGGAGTCACAGGGAGTTCCAATATGTAATTTATAGCCTGTCCACAGCTCACTTGGGCTCAGGGAAGCTCAGCTCTTGCCAGCTCAATCCCCGAGTTACTGATCACCCAGACGTGGCTATGCTGAAAATCCCAGGGAGAATGGCCCTCAGTCTTACTGTAATGACTCTGTTGGTCTTCTCCTGGGTGTCAGAATGCCTGCATGGATGCTGAAGACTCATGAAACTGAGGAAGGCCTCTGTTTGGAGTTCGAAACCCACCAGCTGAGGTCCTGACAAGATCTGATCTGCCATTGCAGGGGAAGTACACTCTCCCAGCAGGAAGTGCTTTCTGTCTGGTGTCTGGCATCTCCATTCTTCTAGTGTCTAGTTCTGAGTTCTTTATTGTCCCTGGCTTTTCTGGGCAAGCCCAGATAGGCTTGGGCCTCAAAAACTGATGTTTAGCAGGAGTGTATCTCAGCGGTCTTCCAGTCTGTCTTCCTGATAATCATAATGTGTCTTAGCTTATTGCTGCCATCTTGCTGCCTACTCGATTCTAGGATTTTGACCATTCTAGAAAGCACTTTTCTGTGGAACTGTCCTTTAATGCTTAGAATCATTATTGATATAGACAATCAGCCTAAATAAAATAGGTAATGAAAAGTTAAAAGTTTTCTGTTCCATTTATCAAGCAAATACTGTCACAATAATCTATTCTATTCAGTTCTGTTAATTGCTATTCATTTAATGCATTAAAGTATGTGTGAGAATGTAAGTGGAATTAAGGACCCAATGATGTCTATATACATACATATATAAATTAGATTTAGAAAATATATAGGAGTTTCTGATACTGTCTCTTAATTCGGGGCCTGAAGAGCATTATCAGCATGAAGTCAGCAAAAACATGAAACACTCAATAGACTGAAAAACAAGTTTGAAGTCAGGAAAACAGGAAAGACTCAATAGAATTGAAGAAACAAAGTATCTGGCCTGACATTGTTTTCAGCTGCTAAGTGGGCAGAGCCCAAATTAAGCATGAAAAAGAGTTCCTCCTATTTGAGGACAGTGCATGGAGCCCAGAGAAGAAGAGGCCCCTGATGCTAGAGAGCCCCAAGAGTCCTGCTGAAAAAAGGGCTGGCCATTGATGGCCAGCTCTCTCCCTGAAGCAGAAAGAAGCCGGTGAGCAAAGAAAGCCTGAGGAAGACACCAAAAGGCCAAGGACTGGACCCTGTGGCTCAGCTTTTGCCTAGAGGGGTTTGATCTGTCCAAACAGTGGCCTAAAGGAAACGGTGCCTGGCTTTAAGGACTGAGGCAGAGCAGCTGAGTTCCTGATTCAAAAGAAGTAAGTTGGCCTGCAGACGGCTGGGGTCTCCCACAGAGAAGAAAGCATGAAGCCTTATTTAAGGTGAGACTGCAATAACCAACGACCCTGACGAACCTGCATCTGAGAGATCCAGAAGAAGGACTGCTAAGTGTGTTAAAGAATCTACAACAAAGACTGTTCCTGACGACTGAGGACCTGCCCCAGAGACTGTATCATTCTAAAAGGTTATGAAAGTGGTTGTTATGATTATCAATAGGTTTAGTGGATAGGTTAAAGGGGTTGTAGGAATTTATAGGATTAATAGTTAAGAAATTGTTGGTGTTTGTTATAGGTGAATTTAGTAATAAACAAATAAGTGTTAAATAATAATTTAAAAGTTCGGTTACATATAGACACATGTGTATTCACTCTATGTTTCAGATCACTATATATTTAAGGTCTTCACTGATTTGTTGACCCCACATAACCAAACTTGATGTTGTAAATGAATAAGAGGTTTAAGTTTGGAGCCACATTCTTGAACCATCAACATATAAGAAGCACTTAAACCCTGATATGGGCATTGCTCTCATTGCCAGAAATATGCTGATAATTCTTTTGAATATATTACACATTGAACAGATCAACTAAAAAGTCAAAATGTAAAATGAAGTCCTCTTAATTATACCTAACTTGCTTAACTCTGAATTGATTAGAAACATTCTTTAAAAATTAAACTCCAAGTTTAATCTAAATCCTTTGACAATATTATTTCTCCAAGAATATTAATCAGAGTAATATACAAAAATATAATGTCAAATGAATTGTTTAATCACTCATTTTCAGCTCTTAGAATTAGATAGCTAGTCTATATAGGGCACTGTATCTTATACAAGACTTTATAGACAGCACAAAGAATGATGTTAACAAATAAAAATGATCTCACCTTTCTCTTTCTTTCCAAGCGTAAATACTCCAGAGATGCTGTCTTAGGGTTTCCATTCCTAAGAATAGACGCCATGACCATTTTTTTTTTTCACAAAGAAAAACATTTAATTGGGGCTGGTTAACAGTTTCAGAGGTTTAGTCCATTACCATTATAGTAGGAACCATGTCACCTTGCAGGTAAATATGGTGCTGGAGGAGCTGAGAGTTCTTCATCTTGATCCAAATACATCAAGGAGGAGAATGGATGTTTTTCACACTAGGCAGAGCTTGAACATATATAGACTTTAAAGCCTCACCTCCACAGTGACACTTACTGTAACAACACCTCACCTCCTCCAATAAGGTCACCAAATAGTGACATTTTCTATGGCCCAAACGTTAAAACACATTAGTCTCTGAGGGCAAAACCTATTCAAACCACCACAGATGGGAAATGTTCCTAGATCAGCTTTTAGAAGTTCACTAAATTTGGACATGTTCAAATGTTCTTTTAGTAGATTCCAGAATATAGGTTTTACTTCGCTGCAGAAGAGCTGGAAAATGGTTATTGAATAAAGATCATAGTCAGTTAACTCTAATAATTTTGGTAAATGCCATCTTGTGTGATGAAACAAAAAATAAGTGCATCAGCTATAGAATGATGAATGAAGAAACTTGTATTTTGAGTTTGGATTTATTATAGAATTGGATTTGGGTTGCAAATCCCACAACTGATTAACACTGTTAATTTTAAATTGCCAATATATTGGTCACTGGTTAACTCATTTTAGAAAGTACCTTTGAGAGATTGGTCCTATTTATCATATGAACTAATGGGAACCAGAAATGGTATATATTATTTACTGTTTTGGTTGCTGTTACAAAATGCCCATCAAAAGCAATTTAAGAGACAAAGAAGGGCTCATTTTGTGTCACAACTTGAAGTTACAGTTCAGCATGGTGGGGAAGGTAAGGTGGAGGGAGGAGGATGACACAACTTGTTCCATTATGTGTACAGTCAGGAAGTAGAATGAGACCTGTACCGGTGTTCAGTAGATTTTCTTCTTTTCATTCATCCTAGGAGCTCAGCCCAAAGAATGATACTGCCTATGTTTAGGTGGTTCTTACCACCTCATTTAATTGAATCTGGAAAATCTCTCATGTACATGTTTGAAGGTTTGTTTCCAGAGTGTTTTAACTCCTTTCTGGTTGAAAAGAAACATTAACCACGACAAGCCCACTTGTACTTGACCCCCAAACATAACTTTTAAGCCATCACCTCTACTCCTTGTCTCCATAAGCTTATGGACATCTTTTAATGAAAAATGTATTCAGTCCAAACTTCAGATTTAAAAGTCACAATTGTTTTTAAAGTTTTTTAAAATTAATATATTTTTTTCCAAATTACATCTCGATCAAAGTTCCCCTCCCTCCCTCTTCCCCATCTCCATCCCCTCCTTCTCCTCAGATGAAGGGAACCCCCACTTATAAACCCCTCTCAGTTCTGTTAAAAAGTCCAAAGTCTCCTCTAAAACTTAAGGCACTCTCTTAACAATGATCCCATGTATAATGCAGAAAACAAATGGCATACTTGTAGGAAAAATGACACAGAATAAGCCTTCTCATCCAGACAGGGAATAATGGGGAGACAAAGGAGTGATCAGATGAAAGTAAGACCAAACCCAGCATTCCATCACCAAGCTTGCAGCTCTTTGTCTGCCACTGAGGCTTGTGATGAATCCCTGTATGTAGCCTCACCAGTTCTGCTCCCTGTGGCACACATTCCTGGACCAGCTCCACCCTTTCCTTAGCAGATGTACATAATTATGACATCCTCCAACATCTTGGGGTCTTCAATGCAACTTAGGTTTCACGTTCACAGCCTCACACTGTGGCCTCAGACCTTTGCACAGACTCAGACTTTGCAGGCTCAGATCTTAAAACATGGCACAAACTCTTTGACCCCCTCAGTTTTATATTTTTTTAAACCTGGAAAATCAATACCAGGGAGACAGTGCTGCCAAATTATGCTTGTAGAGCAGGATGGAACCAGGTTCCAGAGTCTTTCACTGTATTTGCCCTGTATGAGTCTATTCTGGGTAAAGACGTTCCTAGAAGGTTGTTTTGAGCCATTCTTAGTGTAGGATTTCTCCTATTTAATGAATTTATATTTTCAAAAGTTGGGACTTTGAGTGGATGAGATCTTTCCCTTAGACCATGTTTCTTGTCTCACTGTAGAATCTCTGATTTCATTTTAATAGTGTTAATCTCTTTCACAGAGCAGCACTTGAACTACATTGTCTGTATCTTTAACTCACTCATATTTTTCGCACCAAACAGCACATTTTTTATTTCTTTCTGTGCTAAATCTTGGTTTCTTTAACTGTAGAACAGGGTGAGAACTGTAACACAGACAGACTTCTTTGCCTGAGTAAACAGAAATGACCTCCAGTTTAGTTCTCAGTAGAGTACGTGTTCCCATCTGAAATGTCATGATCCAGTAGTCCACTGTCTACATTTCCTTCAGCCTCTGGTTTTCCAAATTCAGAATTTGGTTATGTCATTGTATATTTTTTTGTCTAGCCCAAAGTTCAAAACACTTTCATGTTATTTCCACAAACCAGTTTCAAAGATTCATTCCATGGTTAGGTTCATGAAGAGAGTGACCCCCATTTGTGGTACCAGTTTTGTGTATTGGCTACTTTAGTCACTGGAGGAACAGAATATCTGAGAAAAGCAACCTAAGCAAAGTTTATTTTGACTTGTATAGTTTGATTTGATGATCTTTCATGACAGAGAAGGCATGATTACAGGAGGCTAAAACAACTGGTCCCATTATAACTGCAATCTGGAGATAGAGAGATGAACGTTATTCACCCTCCTTTTGTTTCAGTCCAGTTGCCTAGCCCATGGGATATCACTGCCCATTTAGTGTCTTCCTACCTCAGTTCTATCTCTTCGCAGGTGCTCTTACAGCCAAATTTTTATGATTGTAAATTCCAATTACCAATCAAGATTAAGCACATAGTTGATGAGAGCCTTTTACATTATAGCCTATCACTGGATTCATGGTCTGTGGTAGAAATTTAGAGAACACCCTCTTGATTCTATCATGGATCTGGGTGTTCTGTCTGCTCTCAGAGTCATTGACCTCAGATAGTCTGCCTTCAGATTTCAACTTTAATCTTAGTTTAAATATTGATTAATACAATTGTTAGGTAATATATTTATATACTGTAAACATTTTAGTATATGAAGATGTTCTGACTAGTTTTATATCAACTTGAGTGGAGCAAAAGTCATTTGAGAGAGGAAACCTAATTGAGAAATGGCTGTGGGCAAGCCTGTAGTGCAATTTCTTAGGTAGTGATTGATGTGCAATGACTCAGCCTGCTGTGGGTGATGCCACCCCTAGGCTGGGGGTTCTGGGTTCTATAAATAAAAGAAGGCTGAGCAAGCCATGAGGATCAAGCCAGTAAGTAGCAACCCTCCATGGCCTCCGAATCAGGTCCTCCCTCCAACTTTGAGTTCTTATCCTTTGATGATGAATAGTGTGGAAATGCAAGCAAAAGCCCTTTTCTCTACATGTTGGTTTTGCGTTTCATTACAGCAATAGTAACCCTAACTGAGAGGGGAGGTCATCATATTCTTGCTCTTTGAAAGGATGTATACTGCATTGCTTTCAAATCCTTTTTATTGCCACATGCCCCAGTCATTTTGTTTTTCCATCTGCTACCTAAACTTTTAGTATGTATTGCTATTATGTTTTAAAAAAGATACTTTTTAAAAAAATGAAAATTTATACATGCCTCTTAAATTAACTGCACCTAAGAGAGCACACAAATTAGTTATAAGGATTACTGACTTTGGGAGATTTTGTAAGGACTCCATTGTATAACAGCATATATAGGTGCATTATTCTTTACTGAAGAAAAAGAAGTATAAATTCTTTTTAAGTAATTTAAGAGATTATATGCAGTTTCTATTAAAAGTTTTATTGTTAATACTTTTAATATGTTTAAAATTTGTCTTTTATTTTTATAAGTATAGGTGGATATTATAAAACATTTATTTATTCAAGTTACATCTCAGTCACAGCTCCCTCCCTTCTCACCTCCCAGCCCACCCTTCCATCTTCTTCTACCCCCTCTTCCATCTATCTTTTTCCTCCAGTCTGGGATCCCCCACATATCAGCCCCCTTCAGTTCATTAGTCACATGAGGGCTAAGAGCTTCTCTTGCTTTGGGTCCTGACATTGCAGCTCAGCTAAGGTAAAGTCTCCCGCTACTTGCTAAGGGATATGTATGACAACCAAGTTGCCAATCATCTATGTTTGTATAGAAGGGTCTAGGTTTTGTCTAAGCTTTTTTCTTCTTTTTTTGTTTGGTTTGTGTTTTAGTCTTTGTAAACCTCTAGGGGCCTACATTGGTTAGTTCTATTGATCTTCATGTGTTGATCTTCACCCCTCCAGTCTCTCTATTCCTCCTCCCTTTCTTATATCGGGCTCCCACAGCTCCTCATAATGTGTGACTGTGTGTCTCAGCCTTTGCTTTGTTCTGCTGCTGGGTGGAATTTCTCATAGGATAGTTATGCTAGGTTCCTGTTCCTTTGAGTCTGTGGGTTGTAGGATAGTTATCCTGTACTATATGTCTAAAATCCAGTTGTAAGTGAATACATGCCATGTGTGTCTTTCTGGGTCGGGGTTATCTCACTCAGGATGAGCTTTTCTAGTTCCATCCATTTGGTTTCAGATATCATGATTTCCTTGTTTCTTATAGCTGAGTAGTATTCCATTGTGTAAATGTACCACAGTTTTTTTTTTTTTAATTCATTCATCGGTTGAAGAGTGTCTGTGTTGTTTCCAGTTTCTAGCTATTACCAATAAAGCTGCTATGAACATAATTGAGTCGATGTCATAAATCTGGTCACACTAAATCTAATAGAAGAAAAAGTGGGGTAAAGCCTCGATCTCATGGGCACAGGTGACAACTTCCTGAACAGAACACCAATAGCTCAGGCTCTAAGACCAACAATCATAAATGGGACCTCAAAAAACTGAAAAGCGTCTGTAAGGCAAAGGACACTGTCATTAGAACAAAATGGCAACCTATAGATTGGGAAAAGTTCTTCACCAACCCCACATCTGACAGAGGGCTAATAATCAAAACTTATAAATAACTCAAGAAATTAAACACCAAGAAATCAAATAATTCAATCAAAAAATGGGGAACAGAGATAAACCAAGAATTCACAAACGAGGAATCTCTAATGGCCGAGAGACACTTGAAGAAATTCAGTATCCTTAATCATCAGAGAAATGCAGCTCAAGATGACTATGAGATTCCATCTCACACCTGTTAGAATGGCCGAGATTGAAAACTCAAGTGACAGCACATGCAGGCTAGGTTGTGGAGAAAGGGGAACATTCTTCCATTGCTGGTGGGAGTGCAGGCTTGTACAACCGCTTTGGAAATCAGTCCAGTGATATCCCAGAAAACTGGGACTAGTTCTACCTCAAGCCTGGGCATATGTCCAAAAGATTCTTCATCAATTTACAAGGACATCGGCCCAAGTGTAGGTGCTTTAACTCCATGTATGTCTGTGCATCACATTTCTCCATAGGCCTGGAGATGGAGGAGTCAAGTGTGTCTGATACCCTGGTACTGAAGTTAAACATGGTTGTGATCAGCCTAATGGGTGCTGGAAATTGAGCCTGAGTTCTCTATAAGTACAGTCAGTGCTATTAACTGCTGAGCCATCCCTCCAGCCCCAGTACTGTCCAAACTATGAAAATAATGTAAAATGACATCCTAGAATATTTGGATATTAACTATGAAAATCCATAAACCCAGGACCTATAACTCTATAACCTTTTTTCCTATAGTCTTCTTATGTTGCTAGTAGTATAATATTATAATAATAGTATATTTATAATTTGTGCTTTAGAAAATTGTCAATTTATATTGTGTGTGTATGTTTACATGCTCAGAGTAGAACCCATGTGGTGGAAGGGAAGAACACTCACACGGGTTCTACTTAAGTTATTTAACTTGGTTGCAAACTAGATGTCTCTCTGTCTGTCTTTCTTTCTGTCCATTTTTCTGTCTCTCCTTTATGAGACAGGTATACTGTAAACCCAGCTAGCTTTGAAGTCATGTCAGTCTGCCTGGCTGGTTTTGAAACCTCATAGTTCTCCAGACTCAGCCTTCCAAATGCTGGAGTGACAAGTGTCATCTCAGTCCACTTCTTAACAGTAGGATTAAAAACCATGGTTAGGATAGAATACTGATAATGTTTGGCATAAATCTGCCTCTAATATTCTAGGTTACTTTGTAACGTATGCCATGTACATCTATTATGAATTAGAAACTGCTTTCATGGAGTCTGTCACCTCTCCCACATTTTCTTGAGTTGTTGACAGTCAGGCCCACTGATGACCCCTACCTGCTGGCTATTGCTTGTACATTACCTGAGCCATTGTTTCCAAGCTCAAGCTTGCAATGAACTTGATTCATTTGGATCCTGCTTCCTTTCAGATGACTTTTCCCAGTCAAATTCCTCACCCTTCCAGTTTGAAGGTCAACCCTTCCTCCTTGTCTCTCTTCACCTTTCAGTTCTCAGTTTAACTGTCTTATCCAATTTTTGGTTTTTATTTCATGCCTCGGAATTCCTTTGCTTTATCCTGTAGACCCTTTCTGTGGACTTGGTACCTTTTTCATCTCACCAATTCCACTCTGCACATTGATTGCTTGTCAAGTTTAGTATGATACATACACAAGATTTCTCAGGGCCACTTCCTGAGTACTGAATGAAACTTGTTCTTGATGTTTTAACTAATTTTTCAAGCTTTAGTCAATTATTGACCTAGACTCTTATTCTAGTTAAAGTCTTTGAACCCATTTGTGTTTCTTGGCTCAATTTTCTTGCCACATACCTCACCTGGTACTTTCTCTTTTGTTGTATATTTTTTTACTGGGACCATATATCTTCTTGTCTCTCTGCTTATTCTTTAGTCCTTTTTGAGAGGGTTGAAAACAATATCAGGGTGTTTTCTTCTTGAAAATTCTGTGTAAAACTGAGAATGAAATAGATATTAGAATAAATGTAACCACTTGCTTTTAATTTAACTCACTGAATTTTATTAGATTAATTCATATCTTTTATTCAAATGAACTTTTATCATTTCAATCAAAAGAAACAACTATCTGTAACATGTCCATACATCCTTGTGCTGTGAAGACTTGTTTCAGTGAATGTTGTATGTGTGTTTGATTTGACATAACACATGAAATAATATTTCACTGATTTAGACTAACTTAAAAGTAGATTTGTCTTCATAGAACCTATGTCATGTTTTCTTGTAGTTGCCTTATTTATTCTATTCATTGGTGAATTTTCACAATTTACTTGGTGCATAGATTATCTAATAATTAACCTACAATTTTCTTTATATATTAGGTTGCATTAGTTTGAAGGCATTGCCACAATAAAACCTACTGTAGTTACTTTTGCTACTTAGTTGAGCTATATTTTGATACTTTTTATTATGCCATTGAATTAAAATTTTTAAATTTACAATTTGTATTTTAAAAAAGAATGAAGCAATGACTGCTATGAAAAAAAAAAAACCTTACTTACCTTTTCAGCACTAGGAACACTCAGCTTCCCCTCCCTATGTAAATAAAAACTCACTTATGTTTTCAGTCCTAGGAACATTCAGCTTCCCATCCCTGCCCCAGTCATACTTGTAAATGTCTATGTCTCTAACAGGATTAGAAAGCAAAATTCCTGTTACTAAAACATCACATGTAAATACTCACTATTTTATCTTCATTTTACAGTACCACTGTTGCTGTGAGGCCATTGAAAAGGACAGTTATGTGGAAAGATTTGTGATTTCTCCCCTAACTCCCAAATGAACAAAAATCTTTGTGACACTTGTCTTTAGAAATCTCCTCTCTCACTGTTCTTTGTATCTGGCCTTCTCCGTGCTTACCCAATACCTAAGTCATCATGTAAGTGCAGTCTTTGCTTTTCTCACATCATTTGATCTCTATTTGTATGCTGCTGCATATTTTCAACTACATTTGAATTGGATTCAGCTGCATGATGAATAATTGGTTGCTGACAGTAATGTACTTTCACTTTAAAATTTGTATTGTTCTACCTTATATGTGCAAGAAGGAAAAGTAGCTCCTGCCACCTCTCCTTTATTTGATGTCTTGAAATCATTTTGACACTTTTTTGTTTGATAAGCTGTAGAAATATGTGTTAGTTGAATTATTTTGGCTATTTTAATTTATAACAATATCAAAATAGAGTCAAAGAAATTATCTCCTAATCAACTAATATTTATATAAAAATCAAGATTACTAATTCCTAAGTGGCTGTCTTTTCTGCTCTTGATTTTTAAGTTAATCTTTGAAGTAAATTTATTTTTGTCTCTAGTTGTCTTTATTTTGTATTATTTCTATACTCACTCAAATCTGCTTTATATCATTAGAAATTGTCTAATCTTCTACTTTAATATTACTAACAATTCATTCTTCATTTTTAAAGCCAGAAATGTAAAACTCCACCCTAAATTAATGTAATTTTACAGTTAAGATTTTATGTCATAGAAGTGCAGACATTTAAAGTTATAGTTCCCAGAAGAATCCTATTTCAGTCACATTATATAAACTGATATTAAAGTTGAAATGTATCATCATTACAATAATGCAAAATACTTATACATGCATGAGGACACAGTTATAGTTGTTGAGGGAACCATAATTTTGCATTTTCTGACTTTCCTACACATATAGTTTCAGCCATAATTTTAAGTTAGTGCATTTTTTTCATTGACTCTAAGGTAATGTATTTGTTGCTATGTTTATCTTAAATGTAAGTTTTCCTTGGCTTCATTTTTTTTTCTTCCGTGTTTCTATAAGCCTGTACTCAAATCTGCAATCGCTACAAAGAAAAGTACCAAAGAAAAAATTCTGTGCAAAAGTAGTTTTTAGCTTCATATATGGTGATATTCTCTCTGCATGCCCCCCCCCCACCCACGCACACACACACATACACAAAAATACAGCTTCACACACTTATGTTACTTCTGGCACATTATAGAAGCAGGTATCATATCGCTACCTGCTGTTGAAAGTGTTGATGATTCTGAATTATTTATTCTGCCTTCTATACTGTCCAAAATCATTTTGGGTACCTTGACACATTTTGGTCTATTCCATATGGATACTTCATGGTGGCAGAGTTGCCAGATGCTCAGGTTTTGTGACAGTCTTAGCTTTTCAATGAGAATTCTTGTGAGAATCTCGCCTTGTTCCTCATTGCTGTGGAGTGGTAAAGTATGAACATTTATTTGAAAGTGTTTTTCAAAGCAAAAAATTGTGAAAATTACTAGACTGCCCCACTGGAGTATATGAACTTAGGGACTTATTGAAGGAGCATTTTATCATTCAGATGCCTGATGTATAAAACTAGTAACAGTAAGGCTGTGTGTAAATTTGGGGATAAGCAAATCTGGGCATCTTTTACTATTTGCATAGCTTCAACTATTTATTTGTATTTCAATTTCCCAAAAAGGAAAGATAAAGAACAGCATACAAATATAGTTTCACCTTTTTTCTTATTAACTAAACATATTCATATACTACTTGTATGTGTGAATATATACATGTGGTCATATATGTTATGCATGAATATGTTTATGCATGCTAAATATTGGCTCAATTAATACAAAATAGACATATATGATCCAAGGTACTTTTTTTCTCCTCTTTCTGGGTAAGTAGATACTCACACCATCCTCATTTTCCAACATTTTAAATGTCAGTGCACAGAGAAATATCTTTCCGTACCTATTTCAAGGGTTTCTTTTTTATGCCAAAGGCCAAATTTGGATTCCTTTTTTGCTTCTTTTATGACATTCTACATATTTATTAATACTTGGAGACTATATGTACAGATGAATAAAAAAAGAAATATTCCACCTAACTTCATAGCTTGGTTGCCATTGTGTGATCTGTGACACATGGCCATCAGTCATATGATTCTTCAGTGGAGGCTTGGGAGATTAAATAATTTGAGAGGTAAATGTGTATTTGCAGAGTCTCAGTTCATGCTTATACTCATGCTCATGTACACTGTGTATATATTTTGTGAGACAGAAACCAAGGGAAGTATAACTTTTTCTTGACTGAAAGAAGTTATTTTTCCCCATGTGTAGATTAATTTTTCATCTAGATGTGAAGTTGTTTGCAAGATTGCCGTTAGGCAGCCATGATTAAAAACTCCCTGCACTGGCTCATGCCCCACCTCTAGTTGGCTCACTTCAAGCAGACTATTGTATTTTGTACTCAATTACTTGGCATAGAAGTATTGAGTAGGAAATTGAATACTTTCTTGCTGTGACTTATTTGATAAGATATATAATATATAATATATATTCTAAGATATATAATGATCTATATATCTAAAATGTTTCTGAAGTTACCATGTAATTTAGATTGTGTTGATTGACTTTCATGCTTAAATTTGGTATTTTTAATACTATCTTGTAGTGTTTTATACATTTCACTCCTCATACCCATGTAATTAGTAGTTAATTTGTAGATTTAAAAAAAGTCAATGATTTAAGTTGTCAATGGAAGCAAATTAAAGTGATAGGTTTTGTTTTATTTTGTTTGTAAACTTTAAATAGATGTACAGACCCTTGTCATTTTCAGTCCATTTTATTTGATCTTGTAGAGACTGGCTTTTGATTATTTCCTTTCTCTAACATAGACTGAGAAATTGAAATCAGAATTTTCTCATGAAGGATTCAGGAAATCAGTGTTTATAAAAATATTTGTCTTTGAATTAAGAATGTAAAAGGTCACAGTCTTGGAATTCACACCTTTAGCTTTTTCTGTTGCAATTGATGGACTACATTATTGAATATTTTTCTCAATTATCTCTTGAATGCCTACCATGTATATTTTGTGACTTTGACATTTGTAGTAATTGTCTAGTGATAATCTTGTGATCAAAATTATATGCAAAATAGGAAAACATCAATAGTAGTAAATTATTTGTGGGAGATACTTTTCTAAATGGTATACACCAATTTCAGAGGAGATCTAGAAGAAATATCTGAGATTTTGCAAAACAAACAAAAATAATTATTATAATAATAATGATAATCATCTAAATAGTGATAATCTCTATGAGAATAGCAAAAGAACTACAAATCAAGTGATTAAATAGAAGAACTGCTCAATATCCTTAATCACCAGAGATTTCCAAAGAACTCAAGAAATTAAATGCCAAGAAACCAGTTAATCCAATCAAAAAATGGGGAAAAGAGCTAAACAGAGAATTCACAAAGGAAGAATTCCTAAAGGGTGAGAGACACTTGAAGAAATGCTCAGCATCCTTAACCATCAGAGAAATGCAACTCAAGACCACTCTTGAGATTCCATCTCACACCTATCAGAATGGCTAAGATCAAACACTCAAAAGACAGCATATGCTGGCAAGGCTGTGGAGAAAGGAGAACACTCCTCCATTGCTGGTGGGAGTGCAAACTTGTACAACCACTGTGGAAATCAGTATGGCACTATCTTAGAAAACTTGGAATAGCTCTACCTCAAGACCCAGCCATACCGCTCCTGGGCATATATCGAAAAGATTCATCAACAACCTACAGGGACATCTCAACTATGTTCATAGCAGCTTTATTTGTAATAGCTAGAATCTGGAAACAACCCAGATGTCCTTCAGCCAAAGAATGGATAAAAAACTGGTTCATTCACACAATGGAATATTACTCAGCTATCAGAAACAAGGAAATCATGCAGTTTGCAGCCAAATGGATGGGATTAGAAATGCTCATCATGAGTGAGCTAACTCACACTAGAAAGATACACATGGCATGTATTCACTTATAACTGGATTTTAGCCATTATAGTATAGGATAAACATCCTACAATCAATAGACCCAAAAGACCAGGAACACTGCACCCTAGTGGAACTGCCATGTATGCCTCCTGTACAAGAGGAAGCTCTTAGACCTCATGTGACTAACTATCTGAGGGGGGCTGGCACAGGGAGACACCCCACACAGGAGAGATGGAATAGGTGGGAGAGGGGGAAGAGGGTGGGAAGGAGGGACTGGGAGGGGGTGGAGTGAGGGGTGGCAATGGATACTTAACGAAGTAATAAATGCTTTTTTAAAAAAAGATGTAATAGAGTAAAGCTTTGGGGAAAACATGTTCAGGGGCTGGAAAGATGGATTATCAGTTAGCTCTTGGGCCTCACATGACGCAAGATCTGAGAGAGTATGATATGTGAGGACCCACCTCATCTGAGGAGAAGGAGAGTACCAAGTAAAGGAACAAGGAGGGAGGGAGGGAGGAAGGGAGGGAGGGAGGGAAGGAGAGAGGGAGGGAAGGAGAGATGAAGGGAGGGGCCAAGAGGGGAGGAGGGAGGAAACTATGTTCTAGAAATAAATAATACTATTTTAAGAAAAGAATTAATAAGCTTAAAAATATAATAAAATACAATATAAAATTTTCAAACTATAATTTACCTTACTGGCATGAAAAGAAAATGGCCTTAATTTCAGATTAGAATGTTAGACTGCAGGTGGCTACAGAGATTACACAAACTTGATAGCAGCTTAAAAGTTTTTTTTTTTGTTTTTTGGTTTTTTTTGTAGAGGTATAGGCTATTTCCATGGTTTGGCATTAAAAAGCAGGTAACAGGTTTAAAACACTGTAAATAAATTAAAGGTGACAGCTGTTCAACCTGGTTTTACAAACCTCCAAGAGTTGAAAAAACTTAGAGCTAAGGTAAAATAATGCATGGTGTTAGCCCATGCCTTTACCTCCAGTAGAGACAGGAGGATCACTATAGAGTTAGTTGTCTTATAAATTCTAGAGTTACAAGAAACAGGGTGGTGATGGTGCACACCCTTAGTCACATCATTGGGGAAGAATACACCCTTAATCCCAACACACTAAAGACAGAAACAGGCAGATCTCAGAGCTCAAGGCCACCTGATACAAAACAAACTCTAAACAGAGAAAAACTTTGATCCAGGGGTGGAGGAGCACATCTTTAATCCCATCAGTTGGAAACCACATGTCTTTGATCCCAAAATTTAGAATGCAGAGACAGGCACATAGGATTTGGAAAGATTTAAGTTTAAAAGCTACTTACAAAAGGCAGGCTGCAATTCAAAGAAATTGTCCTTTGAGATCTCAAAATATATACACTAAAGGTTTGTTTAGCTCCAAAATATCAAAATAATTTCTTCTTTAATCCGGATTGAAAGGTAATACTTTATATATTATCAAAAAACCAAATTTGCTCCAGGAAAAATATTACCTGACCCCCCCCAAAAAAAAGGTAATTGTCCCAGAGTTAGGATTAGGGCAGGGCTCTGTTCTTATCTTTCCAGGAGATTTAAAGCATCCATTCAAGGAATCCAGGGACAACTGGACAACGGAAACCTCAGTAGAAAACAGATCAGACACCAAAGAAGACGAGTGGCCCAGATGATCCAGCCTTGCAGACTTCTTCAATAGCAGTTTCCTCAAAAGTCTATAACCACAACAACTCAAAATCGCTAAGATCGTTCAGCTCCACAGACTACTCCAGCCAGATCTTCAGTAAAGTTCTGAAGATCAGCTTCTGTCTATGAACTTCGTAGGACATCTAAATAGCTGATCACAAAGGGACTGAACATCAAATGATTCTATTAACATTTTTAACCATTTTTCCATTCTTATTTGGGCCCCAAACAGGTTTACTATGTCCCAAATCAGCAGGAAGTCATTTTAAGAGAACAACGTCCCATCCCCAGAAGGTGGGGAGGGTGTTCTTCCCCTTTGGTTATTTGATAGATAATAGAAAATTTTTTTATTTAGGGGAAAAGACTACAAGCTGTTAAATGGTCTTGTTAAATGAGTTTTGGAGGTTAGACCCAGGGACTTCTCTCTTTTGCTTTTCTGTATCCTCTTTCTCTCCTATATAGGCGTGAACAGACTTGAGAAAAATGGGACATAGACATAGTATAGGAAAGAACAAGAAAAAAGGACAGATTATTGAATATAGCTTTATACCTTTGTATACTGATACAAAGTTAATATTATATTTGGCTAAATTGGTATTGATCATTGAATATTAATGCAAATTTAAGATTGTATAGGGCTACATCGGTATTGATCTTTGTATATTGATACAAAATTAAGATTATATTTGGCCACAATGGTATTGACCCTAGTATATTAATGTAAAATTAAGATTGTATTGGGCTACATCGGTACTGATCTTTGTATATTGATACAAAATTAAGATTATATTTGGCCACATTGGTATTGATCTTTGTATATTGATACAAAATTAAGGGTAACGCTTCTTAAAGGTATTGTTTGTAGTAATACTTAAAAATGAAATGTCAAGTTTTGACCTCTTGCTACCAACTGACATAAACTGTTTAGGATAATTAAGAAACGGAAACTAATAGTCATGAAAACGTGTCATTTTGTTAGTTACTATGACAGTCTATCACAGTTATTTTCTAAGCTACTCAGAAATCAAGTTGCTAAGAGACAAGCAATATTTGCTTATCTAAATATAAGAGATAGATAGGGCATCTTCAAAAACCTCAAGAGATCTGCAGAATATGGCATTCAAAGATGTTTTCTTAACTTAAGATTTTTTGATATCGAGACATGTCAGCTCCTGACAGCACCCCCTATATTACTCCAAGTAGAAGATGAGCATCGAAGAATCTCCAGTGGGAGATGATTAAATTGGTGGTAAGCCATTCTCTTGGCAAGAAAAACCACTTGCTTCAACTGTAGACAGACTTCTGTCCAAAAAGGACAAAACTTGGAAGCAGGTAAGTCGACAGCCTAGCTCTGCCAAGACAGGGTAGGTAAGTCCTTCATAATTCCTGCTCTACAATCAATGTCTGTCAGAGAAATGGGGCCAAATGGCTGAAGATTGATGCTGTAATGTATGGAGAGAAAATGGGAACTGTCCAGGCAGCCACTGGTATGTCATTTTTTAGTTTTGGAAGCTGCAGGCCCTGCACTTCCTATACAATCAGATATATTTATCCCTCTCAGGTCTCTGAGGTGGTTGAAGAATAGATACCTAGAGTCTCATAGTTAAATTTTGAGTTGTTTAGGAATCAAGAGGGTGTTCTGGATCTAAGAAGATATTTTTAAAATTATGAGGCAAGTTAGTATGAAAGCTGAGTTAGATATAGAACTTTAAACTCATGGAGATGGTTAGATAGTAGAATGTTAAAGTCATGTGCCAAATACATATGGACTGGACATTGGGAATGTATGCTAAGCCATATAACTCTTATAATCGTGGCCTATTTATTTCTGTTGTTTTGTATTGTATTTATAGTTATAAGAAAAAGAACCATTATTTGGACTGAAAGGGAGAGCTGTTGGGGGGAAAAATAAATACCTTAAACTAAAAAAAAAAAAAAAAAAGAAGGGAAGAGGATGGTGGGGCTGAGGGGGAGGAGGGTGGAAGGGTGGGACTGGAGGGAGGAGTAGGGAGGGGATTGTGATTGAGATGTAACTTGAAGAAATAAAAAATAAATTATTAAAAATAAAATAAAAAAAAGAGTCAATTCTGCTCTTCCAGAGGACCCTACTTGGTTTCTAACACTAACGTCAGGCATCTTGCAATGGTCTATAACTCCAACACCTAGGTTCTGACATACTATTGTGGCCTCTGTGGGCACCAGTACCCATATGTGTGTTTGTGTGCATAGACAAAAATTAAATGCAACAACAAAACAAATTTAAAAGATTAGAAAAGTTCATAAAGACCATACCAAAAAAAGAATTTTAAGATCTATGAATGAACCTTTAGAAAGTGTCTTAGTTTGTGCTGCATAGTTTTAGAAATGTCTCAAAAACATAGAACCACCATATTTTTCCATGTTTGTTTATCCCTGCACAACTATAGAAATAGTTTAGTTGATATGGATGGAAGCAGTTTTTATTATTGTTTTGAGTATTTTAATTTTCACTGAGTCACAAATTTCAAACCTAAATGGTGACATTGCCCAAAAGCTGCTCTGTATCTTTCTCAGCCTTCCTCACTTTCTCAGGCATATAAAACCTTATATGTATATTCTGTTTAAAATCTTATTTACACAGAATGATAGTATTCTGGCTTTACTGATCAGTGATCCCTTAGATATGTGTAAACATAGACAGCACTACTAGTGTTATGACAGGACTTGTATCCATTTAACTTGGATCTCCAGCATTCTAACTTTATAGTATTTAGAAATGAACACAAGAGACTCTTGAGTGGAAGGAACTAAAGGGCAAAGGTCATTCCAATAGACAGTATTATGCTGCTGCTAAGGACTAGTCATTAACCAAGATTTGAATTACAAATATTTCTCACATTAATTATTTTAGTTTATGGAGCTAAAACACTGTACGAAGTTTTCCCAGAACACTCTGTAAGATAGATGTCTGAATGTTAATTGACTGATTTCTTTAAGACCGACAATCATAAATCCCCAAAGACGACAGAAATTATTATTACATTATTATACATTCTTTATCTTTATACTGAGTTGACACCCAGCTTTCCCCATGAGTTGCTTTTCTTTGGATTATATCTTGAATATTTGATACATTGGAATGATAAAATAGCAAGTAATACCTGAAACATCATTAGGAACTGTGAGAAGAAATTAATGAACTTGATGGAAGCTGACATCAAATAACACTTTAGATATATCCTGGGTTCTTAAATACAATGGGGATGAATGTTTTCAGACTTCTTTTCATGGCAGGAGTGATTGAACACTGAACCAAGTGTTTAACACAGTGGTTTTTTTTTTCAGTCTCATTGAAGGAATGAATAAATGATTGACTTCCTCAAAGATAATTATTAAAAATTATCAAGAAGAGAAAACAAGAATTATTCAAGATATGCCATATTAGGGAAACTGTTGGATACTAAAGTAAATAACAACAGGTCTAATATGTCTCATGACAGAGTATATATATTTGAATGGAAAGAGACAGGCTAATGTATTGCATTGGAGAAACATTTAGAAAAAGTAATTTTTGGGGGGGGGAGCACATAAATAAAAATAAATCTTTTTAAAAACATACAATAAAGCTTTAGTAACTAAGAATATTTTTAAAATATTTATTTATTATTTCTGGTTACAGCTCCATCACAGTGTCCTCTTTCCCCTCATCCCAACCCCGCCCTCCCACCCTCTACCCCCTAACCCTTCCATCCCAATCCTCTGGAGTGGAGTGTCCCCACATAACAATACCTCACCCCAGCTCAGAAGTCATATGAGGGCCAAGAGTCCCCTCATACACTGGGGGCCCACAAGGCAGTACCACCAGTGAAAAGTGTCTGATTGCCAGGAAGAGAAAACTAAAACACATCCAAACAAAAATAAATAAAAATAAAAAGTCTATGTCCACATTCTCTTTCGTGCATTGGTTGTAGTATAGATATCCTGTACTATATAGCTAAAATCCTACTGTAAGTGAATAGATGCCATGTACATCCTTCTGAGTCTGGGTTAGATCACTCAGGATGAGCTTCTCTAGTTCCATCCATTAGGCTGCAAATTGCATAATTTCATTGTCTCTGATAGCTGAGTAATATTCCATTGTGTAGATGTACCACAGTTTTTTAATCCATTCTTCAGTTGAGGGACATCTGGGTTGTTTCCAGTTTCTAGCTATTACAAATAAGGCTGCTATAAACATACATGAGGAAACTTCCTTGTATTCAGTGAGGAATCATTTGGGTGTATACCCAGAAGTAGTATGGCTGGGTCCTGAGGCAAAGCTATTCCAAGTTTTCTAAGATATCTCCATACTGACCTCCATAGAGGTTTCACAAGCCTGCACTCCCATCAGCAATGGAGGAGGGTTCCCTTCTCTCAACACCCTCAACAGCATGTGCTGTGATTTGAGCTTTTGATCTTAGACATTCTGACTGGTGTGAGATGGAATCTCAGAGTAGTATTGAGTTGCATTTCTCTGATGATTAAGGATGTTGAGCATTTCTTTAAGTGTCTCTCGGCCATTAGGTATTGCTCCTTTGTGAATTCTCTATTTAGCTTCATCCCCCATTTTTTGATTAGATTATTTTGTTTCTTGGCATTTAATTTCTTGAGTTCTTGTTAAATTTTAGATATTAGCCATCTGTGGCTAATTAGCCAGATGTGGGGTTGGTGAAGATTTTTTCCCAAACTGTAGGCTGCTGTTTTGTTCAAATGACAGTGTCTTTTGCCTTACAGAAGCTTTTCAGTTTCATGAGGTCCCATTTATTGATTGTTGGTCTTAGATCCTGAGCTGTTGGTGTTCTGTTCAGGAAGTTGTGACCTGTGCCAATGAGTTCCTGGGTTTTCCCCACTTTCTCTTCCTGTAGATTTAGTGTGTCCCACCTTATGTTAAGGTCTTTGATATACTTGGACTTAAGTTTTGTACGAGGTGATATATATGGGTCTAATTTCTTTCTTTTACATGTGGACATCCAGTTGGACCAGCATTTGTTGAAGCTGGTGTCCTTTTTCCATTGTACAGTTTTGGTTTCTTTGTCAAAAATTAAGTGACCATAGGTTTGTGGGTTCATTTCTGGGTCTTCAATTCGATTCCATTGATCTCCTGGTCTGTTTCTATACCAATACCATGCTGTTTTTACAACTATTGTTCTGTAGTACAGCTTGAAATCTGGGATGGCAATACCTCCAGATGGTTTTTTTTTTTTTTATTGTACAGGATTGATTTAGGTATTCTGGGTTTTTTGTTCTTCCATATGAAGTTGAGAATTGCTTTTTCCAGGTCTATAAGAATTGTGTTGGTATTTGATAGGAATTGTATTGAATCCATATATTGCTTTTGGCAGGATGGCCATTTTTATTATGTTGATCCTACCTATCCATGAGCATGGGAGATCTTTCCATATTCTGGTGTCTTCTTCAAGGACTTGAAGTTCTTCTCATACAGGTCTTTCATTTGCTTAGTTAGAGTTACCCCCAGTTATTTTATATTGTTTGTGGCTACTGTGAAGGGTGTTGTTTCCCTAATTTCTTTCTCAGCCTATTTATTTGTTTTATATAGAAGGACTTCTGATTTTCTACAATTAATTTTGTATCCAGCCACCTTGCTGAAGGTGTTTATCAGCTGTAAGAGTTCTCTGGTGGAATTTTTGGAGTCACTTATGTATACTATCATATCGTCTGCCAATAGAGATAATTTGACTTTTTCGTTTCCAATTTGTATCCCCCTTGATCACCTTTAGCTGTCTTATAGCTCTAGTAAGTACTTCATGTACTATGTTGAAGTGATATGGTGAGAGTGGACATCTTTGTCTTATCCCTGAGTTTAGAGGAAATGCTTCAAGTTTCTCTCTATTTAATTTGATGTTGGCTACTGGCTTGCTGTATATCGCCTTTATTATTTGTAGGTATGGCCCTTGTATGCCCGTTGTCTCCAGGACTTTTATCATCATGATTTTGTCAAATGGTTTTTCAGCTTGTTTATATGGTGAATTACGTTAATGGATTTTCGTATGTTGAACCATCTCTGCATTCCTGGGATGAAGCCTACTTGATCATGGTGTATGATACTTTTGATATGTTCTTGGATTTGGTTTGCCAGTATTTTATTAAGTATTTTTGCATCTATTCATGAAGGAGATTGGTCTGAAGTTCTCTTTCTTTGTTGGGTTTTTGTGTGGATTAGGAATCAGGGTGACTGTGGCCTCATAGAATGAGTTTGGCACTGTTCCTTCTGTTTCTATTTTGTGGAAGACTTTGAAGAGTATTGGTATTAGCTGCTCTTTGAAGGTCTTGTAGAATTCTGTGCTGAAACCATCTGGCCCTGGTCTTGTTTTGGTTGGGAGATTTTTAATGACTGGTTCTATTTCCTTAGGGGTTATAGGGCTGTAATCTGTTAACCTGATATTGATTTAGCTTCGGAAGGTGGAATCTATCAAGAAAATTGTCCATTTCTTTTAGGTTTTCAAATTTGGTGGCGTATAGATTTTTAAAGTAGGACCTAAAGATTCTCTGGATTTCCTCAATGTCTGTTGTTATTTCTCCCTTTTTATTTCTGATTTTGTTGATTTGAGTTTTTCCCCTCTGCCTTTTAGTTAAATTGGCTAAAAGTTTGTCTATTTTGTTGATTTTCTCGAAGAACCAACTCTTGGTTTCATTGATTCTTTGAATTGTTCTTTTTGTTTCTAAGTAGTTGATTTCAGCCCTATTTATGATGATTTTCTGGCTTCTGCTTCTTTTGGGAGTGTTTGCTTCTTTTTTTTTCCAGTTCAACTCTTAATTGTCTAATATGAGCTGTCACAATTTTAGTTTTGAACGGACTCAGTGCTATGAACTTTCCTCATAGCATGGCTTCCATTGTGCCACATAGATTTGGGTTTGTTCTGCCTTCATTTTCATTGGATTTTAAAAAGTCTTTGATTTTCTTCTGTATTTCTTCCCTGACCCAGTAATCATCCAGTAAATAGTTGTTCATTTTCCATATGTGTGTAGGCTTTCTGTTTTTTCTGTTGTCATTGACGTCCAGCTTTTTTCCATGGTGTTCTGATAAGCTACAAGGGCCTGTTTCTATTTTCTTGTATCTGTTGAGGGTTGCTTTGTGTCCATCTCTATGGTCAATTTTGCAGAAGGTTCCATGAGGTACTGAGGAAAGGTTTATTCTTGTGTGTTTGGGTTAAATATTCTGTAGATATCTATTAGGTCCATTTGGTTCATGACCTCTGTTACACTCATTATTTCTCTCGTTTCTGTCTTGATGACCTGTCCTTTGTTGTGAGTGGGGTGTTGACGTATCCCACTATTAATGTGTGGGGATCGATGTTTGAATTAAGCTTTAGAAAAGTGTCTTTTACAAATGTAGGTGCCCTTGTATTTGAGGCCTAGGTATTCAATATTTAGATGTCCTCTTGATGAATATTTCCTTTAACGAGTATTTAATGCCCTTCTCTATCTTTTTTGATTAACTTCAGTTGGAAGTCTATTTCATTTGACATTAAGATGGCTACTCCAGCTTGCTTCCTGGGTCCATTTGCTTGAAAAACCTTTTCCCAGCCCTTTACTCTGAGGTAGTGTCTATCTTTGTTAGTGAGATGTGTTACTTGTATGCAGCCAAGTGATTGGTCTTGTTTACGGATCCATTCTGTAAGCCTGTGCCTTTTTATTGGGGAGTTGAGTCCTTTGATGTTGATGGATATTAATGACCAAAGGTTGTTATTTCCTATTATTTTAGTGTAGGTGGTGGTTGCGTGTTTCTTTTGGTTTAGCTGCAGTGGAGTTTTTTGTTTCGTCTGTTTTCTTGTAGTTATCTTCTCTGGGTTGGAATTTTCCTTCTAAAATCTGGATTTGTGGGTAGATACTGTTTAAATTTGATTTTGTCATGGAATAATATCTTGTCTTCTACATCTATGTTGCTAGATAGTTTTGCTGGGTATAGTAGTCTGGCTGGGCACCTATGTCCTCTCAGGGCTTGTAGGACATCTGCCCAGGCCCTTCTGGGTTTTAAAGTTTCTGAGGAGAAGTCAGGTGTAATTCTGATGGGTCTGCCATTATATGTTACTTGGCCTTTTTCCTTAAAGCTTTTAATATTGTTTCTTTGTTCTGTGCATTTAGATTTTTCAATTATTACGTGGTGAGAGGAGTTTCTTTTTTGATCTAATCTGTTTGGTGTTCTGTATGCCTCTTAGAATTTTATTGGTATCTTTCTCTTTAGGTTTGGGACGTTTTCTTCTATGATTCTGTTGAAGATGTTCTCCAGACCTAGGATTCAGGAGTCTTCTCTTTCCTCTATGCCTATGATTCTTAGGTTCCATCTTTTCATTGAGTCCTTGATTTCTTGGATGTTATGGGTAAAACTTTTTTAGCTTTCTTCTTCTTCTTCTTCTTCTTCTTCTTCTTCTTCTTCTTATTATTATTATTATTATTAATTTTTTTGGTTGTTATGCTGATTTCTTCCACCGAATCTTCCATGCCTGATGAGATCCTGTCTTCCATCTCTTGTATCCTGTTTTTGATACTCATGTCTATAGTTCCTGTTCTCTTCCCTTGATTCTCCACTTCCACTCTTATCTCTGTGTTTTTTTTTATTGCTTCTACTTCCAATTTCAAGTCTTGAAACATTTTTTTTTCTTTTTGTCTTTTTTTTTTACATTTCCTGCTCCAATTTGTTTGTTGCCTTGTTTCTTTCCTGTTCAAGTTCAGCCACTTTGGCTTAGAGATCTCTAGTGGTATTCTCTGTTGCTTTCACTTGTAAAATTGTGGAATCTTTGAATTCCTTCAGAGATTTAAATTTTTCTTGAAAGGACTCTATCACTTTCCAAAATATAAATTTGTTATCGTTTTCATGTGTTTCAGCTGTGGTGGAGTGGTCAAGGCTTGCTGTACTAGCATAGCTGCATTTCGTTGGAGTCATATTTCCCTGACTTTTGTTGGATCTGTTCTTTCGCTGACCTTTAGCCTTATGGTTGATCTTAGCTGTTTGTTCCTGGTGCCTTCTGGGCTTAGTGCCAAGAAGGGTGCTTTGTTGTAGAAGTGGTATAGTTTGGTGATCTGTAGATTTCCATAGGCTGGATCAGGCCTTGTGTGGAGGTTTGTTGTCGGTGTGTCTCCCAGAGCTCACTCCTTCCTGTTTTATCCCAATTGGGGACTCAGGTCAGGGGTTGTGGTATGATGTGTTTCTGTAGGTCCCTGGGATCCAACTGTTCTTCATATAAATGACGGTGCAGTTTGGCAGGCCATATACTTTCGGCTGGGGCTGTAGCTCCCCTGCAGTTTAAGTGTCAGACTGTGTTTTTGGTTCTCCCAAGCTGCTCTCGGGGTTCTCAGGATCAATGTGCACCTAAGAGCCAGAAGCACTGTGTTCTTGTACAGCCCACGTCTCCCAGGCAATGAGCAATGTTCCAGGATTTTAACACTGCTCCCGAGTCAGAGCGCTCTATGTTGTTGTCTGGGTATTCAGTGTATAGCCGCTCTGCTGTTATGCTCCTGGGTGTCCAAGCACAGATGTTGAGTTCGCCAGCTGGAGACCTGAAAGGATCTGACAGGGATGGAGTACAGTTTCCAGGTGGGAGGCGCTCAGTGTTTGTGTCTGGTGACTCTGATCCTCAGTGTCTATATTTCCAGTACCAAGTTCTTTGTTGTCCTTGCTGGGCCAGCCCAGATGGGCTTGCGCCTGTCTAGATGTTCCCCAGGGTACCTCTGTGCCTCTCGGCCCTGAACACTAAGCGCTTTAGTCTAAGTTACTCAGCAGTACACCCAGGCCGAGACCTCACTGCTCCAGGGGTGGAACTATATATGCTGAAGATCTGGTTTCCTGCTGGGGAAGCCAGCATTAGCAAAGGAGTCTGATATTAAGCCCACAACCGGTCCCAGGCTTGGACCCAGTGGCGATCCAAGAAGCCTTCCAACCTGGCCACCTGCCTTTCTGCCCATTTTTTTTTTTTTTATATAGAAGAAATTAATCCTCTTTAATAGTGTTCAAAGGAATATAAAATGCCACAGCTGGGTAGAAGAATCATGAGTAGATATACATATAATCAAGGAAACTCCTAGTCTAGAAATCAGTACATTTCAAGTAGATTGGTACAAGAATGGCTTACAGCTGTTTCAGTTATAGTACCTCCAAACTAAAGCAAGGTTTTTCTTTCTTTTTAGGTTCTTTCTTTCTTTTTTTTATACTTTATTTTTTTATTTCTTCAAGTTACATCTCAGTCACAATCCCTTCCCTACTTCCCCTTCCTGTCCCACCCTTCCACCCTCTTCCCCCCAACAGCTCCCCCTTTCAGTCCAACAAATGGTTCCTTCTCTTATAACAGTAAATACTATACAAAACAACAGAAATAAATACGCCACATTTATGAGAGTTAAATGGCCCAGAATACATTCCCAATGTCCAGTCCATACATATTTGGCCCCTGACTTTAACATTCTACCATCTAACCATCTCCATGAGTTTAAAGTTCTATATCTGACTCAGCTTTCATTCTAATTTGCATCACTATTTTGAAAACATCTTCTTAGATCCAGAACACCCTCTTGATTCCTAAACAACTCAAAATTTAACTATAAGACTCTAGCTGTCTATTCTTCAACCACCTCAGAGACCTGAGAGGGATACATATATCTGATTATGTAGGAAATGCAGGGGCTGCATCATCCAAAACTAAGAAATGACATATCAGTGGCTGCCTGGACAGTTCCTGTTTTCTCTCCATACGTTACAGCATCAATCCTTCAGCCTTTTGGTCCCATTCTATCTCACTGCTCCTACATCTGTGCTGGAGCTGTCCTGTGGATACTGGCAATTGGGGCCACTGTTGTCCACATCCTGAAACACTGCACTAGTGCTGGCAGAGTAACCCACTGCCAGAAGTGTATCCTGCTGCTCTGTATAGCTGCAGTGTTCTTTCCAGTGACTGCAAACCCAGTAGAGGGGCCTGTATATCCAACACCCCTTTAGGGAAGCCCAGATATGTTTGAGTTTGCCTGGGCGCCGCTCTGCTATGGTCCTGCTGTCATCCTGCAGCTCAGAACTTGCTGTGGCCCAGAACTTGATTCTTTTGAGAATATATCTGTTCCTGCAGCTCTGCTGATCCTTCCTTTGGTGTCGGAATCCCTGTGTGGAATCTGGGGGCCCAGGAGGCTGCTGAGTAACCCTGTCTGGGGTTTGGAGTTGCTCGCTGGGTATTTGAGTGGCTTGTACCTCGGTCACTCTCCTGGTGACGATTCTGCTTCCTGGAGTCACCTGCTTCTGCTGTTTGTGCTGTTATGTTTTTCTGAGTGTCTAAGAGAGGAGATTCCTTCCCAGGGACTTTTAATAGTCCCTGGATTGCTGGGTGAAACCCAGTGGTTCATGTCACAAAGATTGTTGTTCAGCGTTTTATAACTCTGTGGTGTTATAGCTGTTTTCCCCAAGTACAAAATGCATCCCTGTGGGCTGCCACCATCTTGGGTCCAAGGTAACATTTTTATCAGATGTGATTGATGACTTAGTCATTTAATTTTTCTATTATTTACTCTTCTCATCTTCAATTTTTCTATCATATAGTCTTCAGGTATAAGCTGGCATTTGTTCATATTCAGCATTTCTAAAGCTAGTCTCTTTATTTGTGTACTATTACAACCCAGTATTTATTTTTTTAATTTTTATTTTTTTAAATATTTATTATTTCAAGTTACATCTCCATCTCAGTCCCCTCCCTCCATCCCTCCCAACCCCACCCTCCCACTCTCTCTCCCTTCCCCCCAAACTCATAATTCTTTTTTTGAATAATAAGGCCACAATTATGAAAATTATAAGGTATAACATACTTTCTCATTGTCCAGTCTATAAATATGTGGCAATTGATTTCTATCTATCTCCATTAGTTTAAAGTTCTATACCTACTCATTTTCCATCCTAACGTGCATTACCAACCTAAAAACCTCTTCTTAGACCTAGAACAACCTTTTAATTCCTACGCAATTTAAAATTTAACTGTGAGACTATAACTATCTATTCTTCAACCACATCAGAGACCTGAGAAGGATAAATATATCTGATTATTCAGGAAGTACAGAGCCAGTAGCTTCCAAAACTAAGAAATGACAGACAACTGGCAGCCTGGACGGTCCCCAATTTCTCTGCCTACATTAGAGCTTCCATCTTCATCCTCTTGGCCCAGTATCTCTGACAAACATTAATTGTAAAGCAGGAATTATGAATGAGTTGCCTACCCTGTCTTGTCAGAGCTAGGTTGTCGTCTTACCTGCTTCCAAGTTTTGTCCATTTTGGACAGCATTCTGTCTACAGTTGAAGGAAGGGATTTTTTTTTCCCCCAGTGACAGGCTTGCCCCTAATGCAACCATCTCATCTCCAAATGGAGATTCTTTGATGCTCATCCTCTACTTGGAGTAGAATGGGAGGTACTGTCAGGAGCTGACATGTCTCAGTATCAAAATATCTTACGTTAAGAAATAGTCTTGGAATGCCAAATTCTATAAATCTCTTGAGGTTTTTGAAGTCGACCTATCTATCTGGGTATATTTGGATAAGCAAATGTTGCTTGT
Organism: Lophiomys imhausi; assembly: GCA_907164525.1. NCBI lineage: Eukaryota > Metazoa > Chordata > Mammalia > Rodentia > Muridae > Lophiomys > Lophiomys imhausi. The sequence goes on from CAJQZJ010033849.1 coordinate 2,823,057, forward strand.
CTCTTAGCAACTTGATTTCCGGTTAACTTAGAAAACGTCTGTGATAAAGTATGCTAGTACCTAACCAAATGAAATGTTTGAATCACTATTAGTTTGCTTCTCTTAATTATCCTAAATAGTATGTGACAGTTTCTGTCAATGGGCCGAAACTTCCCATTGCATTTTAAGTGTTACCTAGGTACAATGCTTCAAAAAGGGTTACCTTAATTTTTTATCAATATGCAAAGATCAGTACTGATATAGCTAAATATCTGTCCTGCTCACTTCCTTACGATTTCAGTAGACTCACTTCCTCACTGGAATAGGGTCTGTTGGCATGCATGTCCTTAAGTAAGCCTTTGCCAACAGTCCTAGTCCAGTTACTCAAGAAATGTGATGAGAGGAACCAAACTTTTCAGCTTTATATAATTATTGTTTTTCTATTTCTCAAGCATAGATTGTAATGAGTGCCACTGACAGAAATATTGAGTTCATTCTAATTTTAGATTATTAAAAATTAGCATTGAAAAAGTGAAAAAGTAAAGGGTGTATGTCCAGAACAACATGGACTTGAAGCTCACGCATTACTCTTCATAACTGCTCTTTTCATGTCATTGAGTGGTAGCTGTCTTCCTTTTATGTTCCTCTTTTCTAGGCTCACCATTTGATATCACTCTAGCAAAGCATCTTCATTGTGGCTGCTGTTGTTTCTTTCCTTTTTCTTTCTGTTCTCCCATGATTCTCTAAAGTAGCAAAGTAATTAACTGTTGTCTTGTATGTAAAGTCATCTTTTTTTTTGGAAAAAAATGTGTAAATTAAAATAATACAAGTATAACTTATAAAAAGTAAATCTCAATGTTTATTAGGTATATGATTATAAAAATTCTGCTCTAGTTGAAGATGTTATGATGTTCCTGTTAATGAATTTAACTAAAAATCATACTTTAGAATTTTTTCTTTGTATGTGGATGGACACATTCTTGCTATATTGCCTAGTCTTCCTCAAACTCACTGTGTAGCCCAAGCTGCCCTAAAATATGTAGTCTTGCTTCTGCCTTCTGAATTCTGGGATTACAATCATACAATATCATGCATGTCTAAAAGTACTTTGCAGTGTGGTAAAACAGCATACTATTCAGATTAAAAGCAGAAAGTAAAACTGTGCGAGTTGTTTATACTTATTGTAAGTTAGAAAGAATGAAATACCCATATCATTTTCCTCCTTAAAATCTTTCAGTCTCTTGCTGTTTTTTTTTTTTCTTTTCATAAAATAGAGGATTGTTTTTGTGTCTTTGAATGGTTCATGTATTTTTTTCAGTTTCATCTTTCTCCAAACTGAGGAAAATGCTGCATTGTCCTTGGTTTCTGTTCAGTTCTCAAGCTAAGTTGTTCCCCTCTTGTTCTGCTTTTCCTCTCTGTTGTGCACCCACAACTAAGCTTAGAATTTTGCAAAAAAAAAGAAAGAAAAGAAAAAAGTGAGTGATATTTGGATGAAGCTTTGCTTGGAGTTATAATAAGTGATATTTGATTTATAACTTAGTATTTAAAATTGTTTTATCTGGGATGTATCTTTTTCATCATCTGGAGTGGGATAACAAACACACACACAGAAGTACACACACAAACAGAAACATACACACACACACACACACACACACACACACACACACACACACACA
>CAJQZJ010033849.1:2826038-2873743 GCA_907164525.1 Lophiomys imhausi
GGATACCATTCCAAAGCTATAGATACCATTCCAAAGCTATAGATACCGTTCCAAAGCTATGGATACCATTCCAAATCTATGGATACCATTCCAAATCTTGGATACCATTCCAAATCTATGGATACCATTCCAAATCTTGGGCTGATGTTAATGGCCTTACAGCATTTAGCCATTTTGGTTTAACAATTACAGTAGCAACTTATTTGTACTTGTGCAAAGTGCTAAGCTAATGTTACAGCCATTAATTTGAATTTAGTAGACATTTTAAATATAGGTTTCTTTTATACAGATAAAAGTTCAATTTAAAGCTCTTTGGTAGTCTAAAAACAGCATAATTCTGTAGTAGCATTGTAATAAGTACAAATCCAACTTGCACAATGATTGTAGTATGTCATGTTTATGAACAATTGCCTAACTGCTTTCTCTGGGTTTTATGTTAATTTAAAACTATTAAGCATAAAACCTTATAAGATCTTCCTGCTGAGATAAACTGCTCAATTTAAGTTGTGTTCAAGCAGTGGCTGTCAGAAATTATCTTGTCCTTGTGGCTTTTGTTCTCACCTCATGGCCTTTCTTGCCAGAGTCCCACTGTGGGATGATAAAGTACATCTTATGAGGTTTTATTGCTTAAATGGTACCTGAGGCAAGATGAGCATTTTTAGCTGAGGGTGAGCTCCTTAGTGAATGATGCCTTTCATTGCATTATGATCAACTTTTAAAAATTGGTAGTGGGTTATAGCTAGCCTCATTATTTTTGTGGATACTTTCTGTTATTCGTGGAGGTAGAGCTAAAGATTCAAGGAATTGCCTGTTGAGTTTAGAACTTTACGAGTGAAAAAACAGAGGAATCCTTAACTAGTAGTGATCTAGATAAAGAGATACCATTTCAATATTTGTTATGATATATAATTTCCTAATGATTAAGCACACTAAAGGAAATGTTGGTGTTACAGTGTCAAATAGTTAAGATTGAAAATCATTGACATTTTTTTCCTGAATATATTGATCCATGCTGAGAAAAATATTTCTATATCAAGTAACAGTTGTATCATGGCTCGAAATTATGATAGGCCTATTACTTATGGAGTGTTAAATGAACTTTTTTTTTACTTAGTACTATTCCTCCAAATGTGTCACAGTAACATATATAACTTATCAAAACTTAAGAGTGTATTGAATGGCACACACCTAATTCAGTCATACTGAATTACTGTTTAAGCTATACATACTTAGTAATAATCATTACTTTTGTGTGAAAGGCTAGCGCTAAAGATTATATAAACACCTGATGTTAACTATTTGGCTTTTCAGCAGGGAGGAGAGGGATTTATAGTAGTGACAATCATTTGAATAACAAGGATAATAGTCCCTATTTAAGTCTAGACAAACAAATGTATTTCCATGGTTAGTTACCAGCAATCTCATAACTGTGGTGCAATGAAAATATTTCAGCAGTTTCTACTTTGGCACCGATTACTAGTGTGATTGTAGAGAAAACTCAATGTTTTGCACCTCAGTCTTTTAAAATTAAGCTGGAAGAGTTATCTAAATGTTCTCAGCAGCTGTCCAGGTGCTGCTCCTTGTTTGTCTCTATCTGTAGTAGGCTTCTCATCAGGGAGCTACTTCCAGGCTCTCTGAATCTCTTATTACTCCTTTTGTATTTGTTCCTCTAAGGCTGTGTGTATGACTCCATGAGAGACACTATTTATCCTCCAGGGCTGCCCTGATCAACATTTCTGTTCTTCTCAGCTTGCCTCTATCACAGAATAAGCATTTAAATAGTTGTAGAGTGAGAGCAAATAAGTATTTTGATTTACTTATAAACGTGGATAGATAAACTTCCAGATTTTTTTTCTACAATCAACTTTTTATCCTTTTTTATTTGGTTTATATAAGGGGTTTTATATATCTAGTGCCAGCCATTGATAGTCAAAAATAGAGGGAAAATATTTTTTCTTAGTCTAAGGATTATAGGATACTTTAAAAGGGATACATTGAAAAGAATTTGCCAAGAGAAAAGACCACACTACATAAGTATATTGCATAAATCAGAAAGGGTTTTTTCAAAACATGAACATTTGCCAATCTTGCTTATATATTGGATTTCATTAGTTGGTTGCAAAAAAGAAGTCAAGTTCAATGAAACTGGCAAGCAAAGTATTCCCCAACCAACCTTATCTCTCAGTTCCTTTTGTCCTTCAAATAGAACCTTTCTTGCCTTTTTCAATAAAACCCAACCAGTTTTCTTTTTTCTTTTTCTTCTTCCTGTCCTTTATATACTGACCTGAGGCAAGAACAATGAAATCAGAACTTTTATAGTTCTTAGCAGTTGCTTTTTAAAAGATCAGAAATGAGACTGCTTCTGCATGGCATTGTATGGCAAGTATTTGTGATATATGTCCTTATGGGGATATGTGCTTTTGAGCAGAAGGAGCAAAGAAGGCAAACAGTGGCTCTTCAAACATGTTGAGAACATTAAACCTTTATTTCTTTCCTAGGACCCTCTTTGCAAGCTCTGTACTTAACCTAACTGAATTGACTGCCCTTCGACCTGATCTGGGAAAATTGAAAAAGATTTTGTACTTCCATGAAAACCAGTTGGTATATCCTGTCAAGAAATATCAGGACAGAGATTTTCAGTATGGGTACAACCAAATTCTGTCATGGTAAGTATAGATTGTATAAAATTTGGAGTTTGGCATCTTTTATCTGTTTTTCTACTAACAGATTTATTGGGATGTGGGATGCAACCACACAGGCCAGAAGATGATAGGTGCCTTCTTTCTCTGCCTGTTCCTTTGAGACAGGGTCTCTCCCTAAATCTGAGGCTCCTGATTTTCTCTGCTAGACTTGAAACCAGCAAGTCCCAGACTTCTTTAGACCTCTTTGACTTCCTAGGAACTGAGGTTTTATAGGCAGGTACTAGATGCCCGACTTGGTATGTGGATGCTTGGGTCCAAACTTTGTTCCTCATGATTTTGAAGCAATTTCTTTTTACTGATGAGCTATCTTTCTAGTCCACATCTTTTCCTTTTTAGATGGTTAGTTTGTAAATCTGTAAAATTATAAGTTTATAAGCATATTAAGGCAGGTACAGGTGTTTAAAAATTCTTTCCATAACATTATTTCTGTTTCTTCAAGATTAATAATGTTGCTATTCTTTTTTTTAAACATAATATTTTAATTGATTATTTGGGAATTTCATATAATGCATCCCAATCACCCTTAGTTCCCATTCCTCCCAGGTCTGTGCCCCTAAGCTTCTGGCCTCCCTGCAAAATTGAGAGAGAGAGAGAGAGAGAGAAAGAGAGAGATTGAGAGAGAGATTAAAAACAAAGAAAAATATTTTTCCAATTTGTGTTATCCATATGGCTCCTGGAGCTCCCAGTAGGCAGCCCCTTAAAGAAAAGTGAGTTCTTTCTCACACTCATTTCCACCTATAGCCATCTATGGTGCTATTGTGGAGAGGTACACTTCAGCATTCTCACCACAATTTTTCCCAAACATAATATTTTTCTTGATTCTTTGCAGCTTTTACATCATACAACCCTATCACATTGGCTTCCAAGTCCTTCCCTGTACTCCACATCCCTCCCCACACCCTTGTGACCTCCCTCCAGCCAAAAAAGAAACAAAAATCTAATTTGTATTATCTGTATACTCACTGGAGTGATGTGCCCAAAACAGAGCTGAGCCCCCCCCCATCCCTGCACTCCTGCTGGAAAGCACCATTGTGGACAGCAGCACTTCAGCATCCTATCAAGTTCTTAAGTGTTCTCTATGATGGCTTCCTGTTTTGTCTGTTGTTATTCTTTGAGGGGAGAGGTTAGGGTGGATGTCGGGATTATCACAGAAATCTTCTGTCTCTCTATCTCAGCTGTGTGTCTGCAGTCATCTCTTATACCGCCAAAGTAGCTTATTTGCTCTTTACCGTCTGTGGGAGCATTGATCATGGGCTGCCACATGGTTTCTAGCATCAGCACAGACCAAAAACAGGACACCCAGTTGAAATAGGGCCACAGATCCAGACAAAGCCTTCTGACGCAGCTGGGCTCACAGAGCATTGACATGGATTCAGTCATGGATTCAGGCCGCAGATCGTAGACATCTTCTCAGCCTTTATTGGCAGCATAGGCCATGGACATCAACACAGTTCTGGATGTTGTAAGACCACAAACCCAGTCATAGGCCTCTGTGGAAGCATGGACCTAGATATTTCCATGGACATAGATGGCAACACAGGCCACTCAGATAAGTATGGCCCGCAGTGGCAGCATGGCTCATGAACATCAGTATGGCTTCAGGTTGCAGCGCAGACTACAGTCATCTGTGTAGCCTTAGTGGTAACACGGTTGTCTTAGGGCTTCAATTCTGTGGAGAGACACCATGACCAAGGCAACTCTTATAAAGACAAACATTAAATTGGGGCTGACTTACAGTTTCAGAGGTTTAGTCTATTATCATGATGGTAGAAGGCAGACAGTGTGCAGGCGGATATCAGCTTGAAGACCCAATAGTTCTACATCTTGTTCCTCAGGCAACAGAAGGGGACTGTCACGATGTTGCTTGAACTTTTAAGACCTCAAAGCCCACCTCTACAGTGACATTTCTCCCAACACGCCATACCTAATTTCAACAAGACCACACCTCCTAATAGTGCCACTCCCCATGGGCCAAGCATTCAAACACAGGAGTTTATGGGGTCATACCTATCCAAACCACCACATATGGGCCAAGGACATCTACACAGATCCTGCGGCAGTAAGACCACAGAGCACATGTGGCCCTCAGCAGCAGCACCATCCAGGGAATCACCACCTCCCCAGGTGGCAGCAAAAGCCACCTGCATTGATGTGGCCCCTGGCTGACAGTTTTGCCCATGAACATCAACGTGCCTTCAGGCTGCGTCACAGACCACAGACATCATGTGGCCTTTGGTGGTGATACAGGCCATAGACATCAGCATAGACCTGGCTGCAGTATGACCTTGGACCTAAACATGGCCCTCTGCATCAGCAGCGACCCTGACATCACCATGGCCCCTGGTGGCAACACAGCCCACAAATATCACGTTGGCTTCAGGCAGCAGCAAATGCCAGAGAGCTCTATTTGGCCTTCAATAGGGCTGCAGACAGGACCCACACATAGCCCTCAGTGTCAGCCTGGACCTGGACACCACCACGGTCTCAGGTGGCAGACAGTTCAGGGCACTCATATCAGTATAGTACCAGGGGGCTGCCTGTTCAGGCTATTGACATCAACATCGGCATGTCCTTAGATAATAGCATGGTCCTTGGGCATCAACCTGGGCCCCGACCATGTCAGGGCCACTGAATATCATGGGACATGGTGGTCTTTTGAGAATGTCCAATCTAGAAAGTAGACTGTTCCTCATCTTGGTTCTTATTCATTGTCCAGAGCTAGGGTGATCTGCAGCCAGATAGCTTGCTTGAGTTCTGAGTCTGCAACTGCTTAAGCCCTGGACTGCTGCACACCATCCTGTTGACCCCATAGGAACATCATGATCCCCAGTGGACCTCAGCCCTCTCTCTCACCCCTCATGACTGTCATGTCACCAGTTCATCTCTCCAAAGTGCATGCTGCTCTGCTGCTCCATCACTGTCGTCTCTTGTCAGCCGTTCCCTCTTCTTAGTGGCTACTGCTGCTGGCTACCAAATCATGCAGGTGTGTGGGGGGGTGCATTTCTGGTCCCCTTTTTAGAATTTTTGACTTCTCTTTGATGGCTTCCTGTTGTTATTTTTGGGGGGGTTTCAGAGAAACTTTGTGTATCTCTTCCTCGATTGTGAGTCTGCAATCATCTTTACCACTGCAGAAGAAGCTTTCCTGCCCTTTACAGTCTGCAGGAACATGGAGCATGGACTTCTTTATGTCTTCAGGCAGCAGCATGGACCATGGACATCCGAATGGCTTTTGGTGGTGGTTATGCAGGCCACAAACATGAACATGGCCACTACTACTCTTTTTATGAAATACATATACATGCATAGACCAATCATCTCGTTATATGTTGAACCAGTTATTTTACTGTTTTATATAACATTCAAAATAAAATAAAAATTGTTGACAAGGATCTTTACCCCCTGATTCCTGACTTATTAGTAAGTTGTAGAAAAGTCCTTCTATCAGGTGCTTTCACTGTATTCAGCTCAACTTTAGTTGAGAAGTTAAAATTCAGTGGATTAGGTGATTTTGTAGCTCCTACTTTCATTTGCTTTATTTTTTGTTTGTTTTCTTTTATTTCCAAGACAAAGACTGTAGAATATGGAATGTGAAATGTTTCAGTGTTTCTCATCCCTTCTCCCACTGAATCTTCTGAACTGAGCCTGGAAATGCCTGCTGTTCAAAGGTGAAGTCCTTGTCTACTGTGACTCCAATGTAGTGTCTTCTCCTGAAGCTTACTGACCCCACAGCAGCTTTGCTTCAGGACCCTATTTTACCACTGCCTCCGTCTCATGAGATCAGCTTGGAAGTGACTGTGTACATGTTACAGACCTTTGTTAGGAGTTATTGGTTACATAGATTGATAGTGTGTTCAACAGACCTTGCAAGTCTCTTCCTTAGTTTAGCTGACATAGAAAAACAGCTATCTGGTACTAGAGCATTTTGTAAATGCAGTCATTTTTACAAGTTGCCTCTATTTGGGGGAGCAGTGCTATCAAAGCTGTAGAATTGCTACAGTCAAATGTCTCATAAAGCTACCATTTACAAATTTCATCATAAAATTAAGATACTTCATTTCATCTTGAAATGGCAACAGCAAAATATGTTTTCAAAATGAAAATGAAGGGCTGGAGAGATGACTCCGCCATTGAGAGCACTGGCCGCTCTTTCAGAGAGGACCTGGGTTCAATTCGCAGCACTCACATGGCAGTTCATACCTGCCTAACTCTAGTTCCAGGACTTCTGACACCTCACACAGACATCACCAATGCATAACACTAAAAATATATATTTAAAAAATGGAAATGAAATTGCCTTGTACTTTATCAATATGTAAAACATTGATCATGTTTTTGTAGTTCTGGAATTAGCACCATTTTCTTTTTCAGATACTATGTTTTTTATTACCCTGAGAAACTGTGAGGAAGGAATTAAGTATTTTCCCTTTTATGGGTGGCCTTAAAGTTAATGTAAGTTATAGCTACTCATATCAGGGAAGAAATAGGGAAAATGTGTATTTCTGTAGACCAGTGTGAATCTTTAACAACATAGCCTAATATTTTAATTAATTAGTAGTAGTCACATTGTATGCCTGCTGTGGACTGATATTAAATAAAAACATCAGCTTGCTGCCCCTCTTTTTCTTTTCAAATAATCTTTTTACTTATAATGAGAGAGGCTGAAAACTTTCCTATGATTTTTTTTAACATTTCTCTTTTTAAGAAGATAAACTGATAGACAAGCTTTGAGAGAAATAACTGGACTACATCATCATTTGGCTTCATAATAGGAAAAGAAAAAAATGTTTCACAGTTGTCCAGAGGAAAAATAAGAGTGTCAGAAAGCAATCAGGCTCTAGTTTCTTTGAAAAGTATGTGTGCTTCTTCCAGTACTTCTTTTGTGTTCCTGCTGACTTCTGCTTTCACTGGCACTGTCAGATTTCTTTCTGGACTATGTGACAGTTAAGGATTTTAAAGATGACTGACATAAGCCATCACCTTAAACAGAGGTTTCACTAACACTCTGACTTAGGAACACATGCTGTGACTATATGTTATGACCCATTGCTCACTCTTACCTACAATAAATAGATGACATATGGTGCAAACAGACCAGCTGTAAAACATCCTTCAACTTTTAGTATGTTATTGTATTTGCTTCCTTATGGCTTAGTTTTGTGTCAGCACTTTTGTGACATTCCTTTGTCCTATCCATGTTGTTGTTACCTCTGTTTCTCAAACTTTCACCAGGTAGGAGCTGAAAAAAAGAATCCATTTAAAAGCATTTTAGAGGGGAAGCAAAAGAATGACAAGTCAGTGTTCTTTTGCTGGGTTTTTGTTCTTTTGTGTAGTAATCATAGCAAACCTTCCTGCCTTGGCAACTGTGCTGTAATTTAAGCCAAAGAATGGCTGTGGCATTCATTATCTTTAAGCTCTTCTTGTTACGATGCATTTTTATAGTCTTATGGACATGTATGCTTTTTTTCTGTCTTAGTGATGTATTAACTTTATGATGAAAATAAAAGAGCTGTTTCGAGATGTTTACCTTTCTTACGGAATTGTCCAGTAATACAAAGTTGTTTGTGAAACAAATAAGGTATTCTTACTTGTCTGTTGCTGTGACAAACACCATGACTAGAAGCAACTTGGAGAGGAGAGGATCTATCTCCTCTTCCATGTCATAGTCCACCATCCCATCCAGTGAATTCAGAGAAAGAACAGCTCCAACTTGAAGGAGAAACTGAGAAACACCTCTCACTGCCTTCTCCCAGGCTCCCTTTACACAAACCAGGCCCACCTGCCTAGGGATGGCGCCACCTATAGTGAACTGCACTCTCCCAAGACCAATTGCTAATCAAAAAAATGCCACACAAACAATGTACATGGCCAGTGTGATGGAAATAGTTCTTCAGTTCAAGTTCCCTCTTTGTAGGTGTGTTGTTTTTAAAAACTAAAATATCCCAGTCGTTTGATTTTACCAGTGAAGACTCAGGAACCAGATGCTGGGGTGAAAGACTACTAGCTCAGAAGGCAAAGAAAGCACCTGGCTAAGAAGCCATAAGCCCTCAAAAAAGCAGCTTCTTCTCCATGCTCAGTGTCCTTCCTTTCTGTTTAATCCCTGTCAGCTGGTTTCTTGCTCTACCTCTTGACCTAGGGTTAAGTTTATTTAATCCTGTGTACAGAAAACTCTTGGACTAAAGGTGTATTTTAGGGGAGATCCACATGACTACTTGTGTATAGTAAACAAAAACTAGGATTAAAGGCTGCTGCATCCCACCATTAGAAACAGATGTTTCCAGTTCACAATCTCAGGGTTCACAATGTGATCAAATGTCCTGCTACATGGGTGTGTGAAGTTGATAACCTAGATAAGTCATCATAGACATTTTCAAGAACCAAATCTTATTAGATCAATATTTGTTCATATTACACTTTTAGGTTTTATCTAGCTTATCTACAGCTACCATTGTTGAAAACCCTGTAATAGACATTAAGACAATTACTGATATTTTTATGTCATCTAAAACCTGCCTTTATATTTTCTTAAAACAATATGTTTTGTATTTTTAAAAATATTGAAGAAAGGTAGTCGACTGATTTGCCAAAATCAATTATCAATATCATATTTCTTTTGTTTGTTTCTAAAGATCAACAATAGTGGCCACCTATGTATACATTTTACATTATAAATCTTAATAATGTGGGTATCTAGACCTATTTCAATATTTTTCTACTTCCATGACTATCTAAAACATAGCATAATAGTGAAATATATTTCTATCACCCCATGTAGAACCAGAACTTAAAAACAATAAAATTTCTTCAATCAAAGACTAAAACAGAAAATAAAAATAGACTTTAACTGAATAGTGAAATATGTTCATGACCCCATAGAAAAGCCTCATGTGTGTTAGTTTTCTCAGAGATGGTGAGGAGGCTGAACCCTTCTGTCCTCTGTGATAGAGCACACAGAGACTTGGTGCGGTCCCTGTGCTTGGTACTACAATGTGGGAAGTTTATGGCATTTGGGGAAAAAGTAATTAGTTTGAAGTCTTAAGTGATTTTATTTAGTTATCTAATTTCTGTCTGGAGAGTCTTCCTTGACCCCACCAACCTAACCTGCTCTGACAGAATACTAAGAACTAATATTTCTGTTAGCTGCAGTTTCATATATACTAATAAAAAGTGTTCTTTTCAAACCTGTGAAACATCATAACCTTTGATTAGTGTGCAGAGGGTTATAAAATAATTTTCAATGAATTTCCATTTGTGTCTCTACAGTTTGGTGGCTGATGTGGTAGTATTCAATTCTACTTTTAATATGGAATCATTTCTAACGTCCATTGGAAAATTCCTGAAGCTGATTCCTGATCACAGACCTAAGGACCTGGAAAGCATTATCAGACCCAAGTGTCAAGTTATTTATTTTCCCATCAAGTTTCCTGATGTGAGCAGGTCAGTGTGTTTGACTGTGGTTTTGATGTTTTACCATTAAATCAAGTGTATAGAAATTGATACTCTTTTTGCCAACTTTGACTTTTCAGTATAAGTATAATTAATTAGATAATTAAATTCTGTCTCTCCATTATGTGATTTATAAAAATTTTTGATTATGTATCCACCCTAGTCATTGATCCAGATACTGAATTTTTTCTTTCTTTCTTTCTTCTTTTTTTGTTTTGGTTGTTATGCTATAGAAGTAATTGTCAAGCATGTTTCTCAACCTGTGCCAATGAATTTAATCTGATTCTACACTTCTTCTGTTAGGTTCAGGTTTTTTTGGTCGTATGCTGAGGACCTGATTCATTTAGAGTTCAGTTTTGTGTATGGTAATAGATATGAACTATTTTTAGCCTTCTCCAAGCACTATCTAGTTTTAATAGCACCATTTGTTGAAAATGCTGTCTTTTTTCCACTGTGTATTTTTGTCATCTTTGTAAAAAATAAACAAACAGCTGTCTGTAGGTATGTGGAATTATGTCTGGGTCTTCATTTCTATTCTGTTGATCAATGTGCCTGTTTTTAATGGGAACACCATGCTGGGTTTTTGTGGTTGTTTGTTTGTTTTTTAAATAGCTACATCTCTGTAATATGACTTAAAATCTGTAATAGTGATACCTCTAGCAATTCTTTTATATTAAGGATTTTTTTACTAATGTTAGGATTTTTGTTTGCATATGATGTTTAAGTTTTTTTTTTAATTGAAAATTTGTGTTGCAATTTTGATGGAGATTTCATTGTATCTGTAGATTGCTTTAGATAGGATAGCATTTGCCCCTACCTGTAGAACAACAGAACAGATCATAGCCTAGGTGAAGTACATTCCTGGCAGTCCTCTACACTTCACAACATTAATTCTACTGATGCTTGAATATTGACGATCTGTGGCTTTTTGTTGTGTTTGTCAGCTTCCTTCTTCAGTGTTTTAAATTTTTTACTATACAAATCTTTTACTTGTTTGGTTAGTGTTATTCCAAGATTTTTTTCTTCCTTCCTTCCTTCCTTCCTTCCTTCCTTCCTTCCTTCTTTCTTTCTTTTTCTTTCTTTCTCTCTCTCCCTCTCTCCATCCCTCCCTCCCTCCTTCCTTTCTTCCTTCCTTTCTCTCTCTGTCTCCTTCCTTTCCTTCCTTCCTTCCTCTCTCTTTCTCCTTCCTTCCTTCCTTCCTTCCTTCCTTCCTTCCTTCCTTCCTTCCTTCCTTCCTTCCTTCCTTCCTTCCTCTCTCTCTCTCTCTTTCTTAGGTTTTTGTCAAAGGTACTGTTTCCCAGATTGCTTCCTCAGTCTGTTATTTGTACATAGAAAGGGTATTGATTTCTATGAGTTAATTTTGTATTCCACTTCTTTGCTAAAAGCATTTACCAGCTACAGAAATTTCCTGGTTTGTAGGGTCTTTGGTGTATCATATCATCCATCTGCAAATAAAGATATGTCGACTTCTGCTTTTTCTATTTTATCACATCGCTCTCCATCAGCGGACTCATTGCTCCAGTGAAGACTTCAAGTACTATTTTGAATAGGTGTGGTGAGAGTCAATTTCCTTGTCCTATTCCTGATTTTAGGAGAAATGCTTTTGAGTTTCTCTCCATTTAGATTGATAATGACTCTGGGCTAACTCGAAATTGCCTTTCTTATGTTGAGGTATGTTTCTTGTGTCCCTAGTCTTTTCAGGGCTTTTATCATGAAAATATTTGGTATTTTAACAAATATTTAATTGTCATTGAATGAGATGGACATATGGCTTTTTTCTTTTAGGCGGTTTATGTGGTGGGTTACATTTATCAATTTATGTATGTTGAATCATCTCTACATGTTTAGGATGAAGCCAACTTGATCATGGTGTATAATCTTTTTGATGTGCTCTTGACTTTGGTTTGCCAGTATTTTATTGAGAATTTTGCATCTATATTTATAAGGGATATTGATCTATAATTTTCTTGGTTCTTTTTTGTTATTGTTATGTCTTTGTTTGGTTTTAGTATCAGGGTAATAGAAGCTCAGTTTTAAAAAAAAATAGTAAATAGTCAGTTTCTCTTTTGCATAATAATTTATCAAGTATTCATTTTAGTTTTGCACATGTTGTAGAATTATATACTGAATCCATTTGGTGCCAGGCTTTGTTTATTTGTTTGTTTGTGTAGGGGGTTGGTTAGGAGATTTTTAATTATTGTTTTTTCTTCTTCAGGGGTTATGAGTCTGTTTAAATTGTTTATATCTTCTTGGTTTAACTTTGGTAGGTCATACATGTCAAGAAATTTGTTCATTTATTTCTTTTAGGTTTTCCAGTTTGGGGATATAGATTATAAAGTATGTTCTAATGATTCTCTGAATCCTTTCAGTGCCTGTTGTAATGTTCCCCTTTCGGCTTTAATTTTATTGATGTGGATTTTCTCTCTTTTTCTTAATTTGACTAAAGGTTTTTCATTCTTATTGATTTTCTCAAAGACACAACCTTTCATTTCACTTATTCTTTGTTTATTTTTGTAGTTTCTGTTTAATTGATAACATGCTTGATTTTATTTCCTCCTATCTGTTCTCTTTAGGTATTATATATTATTTTTAAAGAACGTTCAAATGTAATATTAAATTATTAATATGAGATTTCTCCAGTTTCTTCATAATGGAAGAGTGCTAGGAATAATTTGAAGTATTGACTGTGCTGGCTGGAATATTATCTGTATAGTGAATTGAGAAACAGATTTGTGGTGTGAAATTAGTGGGTTCTGGGTAGGACTAAGTCTGCAATCTTGCCACTTCTATTCAGAAGGGAGAGGTGAGCCAGAAGTGTCCTCTCTCATGTCAGTACTACCTTTGGGAGCACAGTATGATGTGCTGGCTTGTGCTTGCAGAAGTTCTGGTTGAATTTTCTTGGGCTATGGCATGGCTCATATTCTACAGACTTTTTTTTTTTTTTTTCAATGAACCCAACCTGATGATTGTTTGTCATTTGTTACTGTGTCTTGAAAATCGAATGAAAATTTTTTTTAAATAATTTACTTCTTTTGACCTACTTATTTATGATTTAACAAGAACATATGGAGTAGTATTAAGTATAACAATGAAAATTTTAATCAAGATCCCAGCCCTTAGGAGGGAGTGATTTCAAGGCTGATCTAATCTAGATAATGAATTCAAGGTCCCCCTGGGGAGGGAGGGGAGTGTATGTGTGTGTGTCCACGTGCGCTTGTGCGTGTTGTGCGTGCGTGTGTGCGTGCGTGGGTGCGTGCGTGCGTGCGTGCGTGTATGTGTGTGTGTGTGTGTGTGTGTGTGTGTGTGTTAACTCTTTGCTTTATATTATTGAGGTTCAACAAGTGAACTTTCAGTGGTTTTGGGTAGAAAATTTGGGAAAAATTTGAGACTTGTGAAAATAAGTACTACATAATGATGGTGCTGTGTGGTAGCTAATTAAGAAAATCAATGTCAACAGCTATTTTTTTTTTTTTTTTGAGTCAGGATTTCTCTGTGTAGTGGCCTTGGCTGTCCTGGACTCACTGTGTAGACCAGGCTGACCTCGAACTCACAGAAATCCCCCTGCCTCTGCTTTCCATTGCTGGGATTAAAGGCATGTACCACCATGCCCAGCAACAGCTATTTTTTAATACCATGGCTTTTGATAATGGTTTAGATGGTTTTAAGAAAGTTTCCTCACTTTTTGCATTTCATTTTTGTCTTTAGCTGTAAAGGAAAACAATATCAGTTTTATTGCCTTGTTATGTGAATTTTGGGTCTGAATTCAGTTTCTCAGACTTGTGCTGCAAATACGTTCTTATTAAGCAAAGTCCTTAGTCAACACATTTCGTTTTTTAATGAATGTTACTATGGAACTCATTCTCTATTTTATAATTGCCACTTTATTTCTGCAAGATTAGAACTTTTGCATCAGTAGTATTAAGTATGATCCTTTAAAAATTTAGTTATAATCAAAGTGAGAACATAATGTGGGAACATCATAATTTTCTTTAATAAGTGATGTTAACTTAGTAGTTGCACAAATACTTCTTTGAATAATTCCACATTTTCTTGCCTGTTGTTCTCAATTGAAAATTTAGTTCTATTTTTTGGGTAGCTATGAAAGGAGAAGTTTTGCACTTGCTTATACCTCGTGGCTGCTCACTAAAATCTCATGATAAATGGATTTCAAGACAAAAAATAGCATTTTAGCAATACCTTTAAAAAAATTCTTGAGTGTATAATTTTTTGAGATGATAATTACATCATTTCCCACTTTTCCTTTCCTTTCTAAACCCTCACATCCCTCCTTGTGCTTTCTCAAATTCATATCTTCTTTTTTTCAATAATTTTTGCTATATACAATAGCAATTGATATAAGTATCAAAGTACAACCAGTAATGCCTGTGTGATGTTCCTTACATGCATGTTTTCAGGGCTGACCGTTTGTTATTGAATAACCAATTGGTTTGTTCTTCCCTGGAAAGAGTGTATTTCCACCCTCAGCATTCCTTGCTTGCCTGTAGTTCTTTATGTCGGGTTAGAATATCTATGATTACTGTACTCACTCAGCTCACCTATGGGTGGTCATGTTGGTGAGACTTTATAGGTGTAACTTCTGACATTACTAGGAGACAGAATTTCTTAGCAAACTCCCTGATCCTTACCGTCTTCTGTGTTTTCTTCAGTAATGAGCCCTGAGCCTTAGGTGTAGGAATTATATCATAGATCTAGCTATTGAGACGGGGCTCCACAATTCTGCCTTTAGATTCATTGTGGTTTCTATAATGGTCTCCATCTGTTGGCAAAGAAAAGTTTCCTGGATGCAGGGTAACTCTTCTCTCCTGTACACTATTCATGTGCATACCTTCCTCATGAGGAATTTACTTCCACACCCAATGCTTCTTATCCTGTTAGGTACTATAGAGTTCCTAAATGTGGCCTGCCTGCAAGTCTAAATTCATACACATGAAGAAAACCAACGCATCTGTTTTGTGTGATCACATCTAAATATGGGCTGGCCTCTGAGCATGCACAACTCTA
This sequence comes from Lophiomys imhausi, assembly GCA_907164525.1. Classification (NCBI taxonomy): domain Eukaryota; kingdom Metazoa; phylum Chordata; class Mammalia; order Rodentia; family Muridae; genus Lophiomys; species Lophiomys imhausi. Next base: position 2,841,206 of record CAJQZJ010033849.1, read on the forward strand.
AGGGAGAGGGCAGGTCTAGTCTAAGCTGCCAAACTTGCTGTACAATACTAAATTCCTAAGTTTATCTAGCTAATTGAAGAGGGGAGCTCTGTCTCAGGCTGTGAGAGAGAGTTTGAAATGACATAAACAAGAGCCAGAAAGGGGAAGAGTAAAGGGAGAAAGTAAAAAACAGCTTAGTTTTTGATAATCATTGTCTTAGTTGAGATAGTAAAATTATAGAAAAATATCAAGCACCTTTCCATTAGTTTCTTAAATATACTAAAAATTGTGATTGTAAAATTATAGAAAAATATCAAATAATTTCCAACTAGATTGTTAAAAAACCATCTACTCCAATTTCTTCATTATATAGCTTGGGAACCTAAAGTAAAAAAGTTTTTACCTGGGGCCATTGTCTACTAAATCATTAGGTTCAGAATTTAGAAAACAGTTTTAAAAAATTATACAAATAAGTAAAACTCTGAAGCCAAGGATGTTGATCCTAGTAGTAATTACTAAGTGGGATCAACCAATGATGATTGGTAGCGTAGCAATTTCTTAGAACAATAGGTAGTGCCAAAAGTTTCTTAGCAGCCGGTTATTTCAGTTGCCTCAGATTTTTTTGCTCTTTTACTGAAAGTATCTCATTTTCTGAACTGCAACTAACTCATCTTTAAGGGGGAAATACAAATGACTCAGTCCACCTACTTGCTTATATTTGTACTGGGATACTCTTTAAAATTCATCCTATGAATAGGAATGCCAGCATTTCAAACTCAAAACCTATCATTTTTCATGTTCCTTTCCTTGGACTCAGTGTCAGTCTCCCCTACAGCAACCCCCGAGATAGAGCCTTAGTATGTAACCCTAGGCTAGTTGAAACTTATACCATGCTGGCCTCAATTCCATGGGTGATCCTCATATCTTGTCTATGCTGAGATTGCAAGGTTGTGCTATACCTCCTGAATGAATCAGGCTTTTTTTGCTTCTTTGAAAATTCTATGTATTTATCCTTTTGTTTCAGGTTCTCCTTTAGAAGCTGGCTGCGTCACTGGGGGTGAATTAAATTCTGGTTAGCCCAGAATTCATACAGTTCATAGTGTGAGAAAGTAAGCAAGAGTAGGAGAAAAGTTTCCTGTATTATAAGAGGAAGAGTGATTCAGACCTAGTTTGTTCTAGTGGTTCACTGGCTTTACTAGACGTATCCTAGTAATACTCTGTTTTGTCCCTTAGTTACCCTAACACTTAATCAGAGTAGTAAGGACTATGTGAAGAAAACATGAAGTGTTTGATGCTTTATATAGCCTATACATATGCCCTGATTTCCCCTGTAGATAGTAGATCGTATCTACTATCTTAATCTTGAATGCCACTCATAAGCATCTAAATTAACCTCTTGAGTTGCCACCTCATCTTTGGAGGCTTTGTGAATTATTAAAAGCATGACTGAGTTTGTCTCATCCTTAGCTTACTGTAATACTTAACTGGGCTTATTACATCTCTGTTCTAAGTTCATTCACTTTAATAACTTTTTGTAATATATATTCTTAGCTACTCTGTTTAAAGATCTTTGATTATACAGCACCCTTTACTGCCTCTTGTCATTTTACTCCTGCTCTATTTTGTTTCTCTCTTATATTATAGTTTTTAGCTATTTTTCAGGATTCCATTAGCAGAACATAGCTGTAAGTTACTATTAGCAAAAGTCAGTAAAATTTGCTGCTTTCTAGACAGTCAGATGTTCACATCATTTTGTGTATCCTTAAGTATTTGCACTTATTGAAATCCAGTTTTTGCTCCTCCTTGCAGGTGTTTCCCAAATGTGTCCTGAAGGTGCAGGTTGGTTGGTGGCCCAGTACCTTTCCCTGTAGATAGAGGATGAGTCATCAGTAATGGATAGTTCTTGATTTTCTGAACAGCAGAGCACCTCAGGTGTATATGTTTGGAAAAATGATCGTGTGAGATTTTGTGGTTTACTGTAGCAAAGTGTAACACAGATAATATACCCAGAGCTAAAATTATGTTCAAGATCATTTACAGTTTTTAACCTTCACATTACAATTTTGGTTTGGAAGCCCTTCTTATTACTACAGAAAAAAAAGTGTGTAAGGAACTTGGACCTGTGGAAATATAGTCTTTAAACAGTCACTTCGTGGTTGGATGTAAAGTTCTTCCATGAAATGGGATCACATCCCACGAAATAATATACTTACTGTTTTCCCGTAAAATACAGTTAAAAAAGATCACTTAGATCACAGTCACAACTAAGTTGATAAATATGATCTTACACATGGCAGTTTTTTCTGTGTTGGCTGCATGTTAGTCAACTAGGAATGTATTTATAAAGAAAGAGCAGAGCTGGGGGGGATGGTCAGTAAGTAGAGTGCTGGCTGCTGCATGCATAAAGATAGAAAGGCATCCATTTGAATCCCAGCACTCACAGAAAGGGGGGTGGGCTTGTATGCATGTGTAACCCAAGTGCAAGGGGTGGGGTGAAGACAGGTAAATCTGTACAGCCCCTGTAGAGTGGGTGTAGCCATTCAGTGAGCTTCATGCCCAGTGAGAATAAACAGTGCAAGAAGACACCCAACAGCACCTTATAGCCTTTACACGACTTTGTGCATATAGACACACAAACATACTTACACTATAAACACACCTAAAAAGAAGAACAAACAAACAAACAAAAATAAATATATACCCATAGTAAGTAAATCTGAGTCTCTGAGGTTAGAAACAGTTTTTTTGTTTTGCAGTGCTGGAGATTGAACCCAAACTTCGTATGTGTTACACCATGTTCCACTGAGCTATATTCCCAGCTCTCCCTGGGAATATAGCTCTTCTTGTTCCCACTATATTCTGCTATGAAGCCAAGGAGAATGATAGACTGGAAGTGTTCCTACAAAATAATCTACAGAAAGTCTGCATGCACACAGTCACCTCTCCTTGTCTTGCCATGATATCCTTTTTAGCATTGCCAGAACTTATATTATCTACAAGTATCCCTGGGCATTCTATGGTATACTTACATGCCTGTGTGTTGATGAACATATGTAGTTCTCCATCCCAATGAAAATAAGAAAAAGTTAAAAATTATATTTTCCCCCAATCTCTTTCTCTGTAAATGTTGGCACTCTTCCATTTCCCATTGACTTAATGTTCAAGTTTTTCTGTTCACTGTTTTTCTTGGGTGACATTGGAAATTTTACCATCTGATGAAGACAGATGTATTTTCAAATAAAAATGTCTGAAGCATTTGTTCTTCCTACTATTCCTTTCTTTGGCAGAATATTCACATAGTTGATAAATAGTTTGCTTTCTTTAAATACCTTTTCATATAATCTCATAGCATGTTTCATGGGTATTTTAACCTAGTTTTATGGTCTTTCACGAAATAAGGTATTTTCTAAATATGTTGAACTGAATTTAACTGTACTAAATAGTGCCTTTAAAATTATGATGATTTCTTGCATTTTTAGGGTAGCAGTTTTATCCTAAAAGATTTCTAAAGCACACACAGAGAATGGTTACAAGTTATACGGTGGTGAATCAGTCACCTTTGTGGAGTGCAGCATGGCAGTTGTTTAACAGCTCATCTGACACTACACAGCAGGTCAGAGGAAGAAGTGAAAAATAATACTGGATTCACTTGAAAAAGTTGCTAGTGGAGGTGACATAAGCAGAATGTAATTACCTAAGTTGGAATTTATCCAGTACATAAGGCTAACACCTCCAGTCTCAGAAGTGAAGAGAATACTGGTTCCCTAACAACCATGTACTTGTCTAAGCAACTGAACTGTGAAGGTGCATCTGTCTTCTTCAAACCATCAACTTTTACCCTTAGCCACATTCCAATTGAGAATGAAGAAGAAAAGAGTCCTTTTATTTTATGTGTATATATGAGAGAGAGAGAGAGAGAGAGAGAGAGAGAGAGAGAGAGTGTTGGGTGTGCATGTGAAACCATTAATGCTTCATAGGCTCTTTATCGTTTTTATTCTATCTGTCTGTCTGTCATCTATTTGTCAATCATCTGCCTATCTGTCTGTCTATCTATCTATCATCTATCTAATCTCCCTACCTATCTATCATCTATCTATCTATCATCTATCCATCTATCCATCTGTCTATCTATCTATCTATCTATCTATCTATCTATCTATCTATCTATCTATTTATCATCTATCTATCCATCTATCTATCATCTATCTATCCATCTGTCTAATCTCCTTACCTATCTATCATCTATCTATCTATTTATCCATCTATCTATCATTTATCTATCTATCTATCTATCTATCTATCTATCTATCTATATATATATTTATCATCTATCTATCCATCTATCTATCATCTATCTATCCATCTGTCTAATCTCCCTACCTATCTATCATCTATCTATCTATTTATCCATCTATCTATCATTTATCTATCTATCTATCTATCTATCTATCATCTATCCATCTATCCATTTATCTATCTATCTATCTATATATATATATATTTATCATCTATCTATCCATCTATCTATCATCTATCTATCCATCTATCTAATCTCCCTACCTATCTATCATCTATCTATCGAGGGAGGAGGGTTCTCAGTGGGTAAGAGCATTTGCTGCTCTTACGAAGGACCAGGTTTCAATTTCTTATACCCTTGATGGGTTCACTAAGGTTGAACCCCCATTTCCAGGAGGTCTAATGTCCTCTTCTGCTGTGGGCATACAACTGGCATGGTACAAGCAGGCACTCACATGTACACATGAAATAAAAATAAATGTTTTAACAAAATAGTCACACAGTGTGTCAAATTTAGCCCTGCCTGACTTCAGAGCTTTTGTCTGCAGTAAGTACATGCCAAAAAAATCTCATGAGAATGAATCTTGTTTATGTAGTTATCTATTTTTACCACTTGCTTCAATAAAGCTCAATAGCTAAGTATAAAAACTTCTAATAAAAGGCTAGAGTATGGATAATTTATACATTCTTTTCTCTTCTAAGCTTGTTGCAGATGGAAATGTTATAACTTACAGTTTCCTTGTCCTATGCTTGCTTGTTTGGTGGGATGGATGTCATGTTTAGAGAATATCTGTATTCCTGTGAATTTGACCAAAGTGCCTTTCCAGTTGCTTTAAATTTTGTGATTCTAGGCTCTTAATCTCTGTCATATTCTCTGTTTGATGGTCTCACTTTTATGTTTATTTTGTTGATGTATTGTATATAAACAGTTCCTATGATTGTTCTTGTCATTAACACATATACATATTTGGGAAAATTAATTATTTAATAAGAAGGGCTGGCTAAGTGTAGTGGGGTCAGTGATGGCATCTAGCAGCATAGCAATTTTGGAATAGCAAAAAGACAGCCATCTCAGGCAAAAAGATGAGTGGATCCATACTTCTGAGTATGATTGACATTGAAGGGCGTACCTTGCAAAAGCCCGCCGTAGGAACAAGAGGTCAGAGTTCATGCCGAAATCTTTGCAACGCATTACGACACAAGGGATTTAAAGTCTGAAGCCCATGCGGCCTTGCCCTGCCTTTCTCCTCATCTTGCCTAGAGGCTTCACGTCACAGCTTCTGCTTCATCCATCCAGAGACCTCAATGATCCACATAGGTGGAGAGCGTAACAAAATACACCTTCTGGCAGAGTTGCTCCAACTCGGAAAGCTGCTCAGACTTTGGATTTGCAAAGCACCAGATGGCCAAAATGCCAGGATTGGATTGAGCACCGGAGCAAGACCCTTGGAGGCCCACAGCATCTGAATGGTGAGCCTAATAAACTTTTCATCTTGCAAATAAGTGGGTCCTAGGACTAAAGAGACAATTCTTATAAGAGCCGCCCCACTTCAGTGGTCATTATAAGCCGCCTTAAGATCTGATGAACAAGATTCACAGACTATAAGACTGAAAGATTTGGCGGAAATCAAGCACCCATATGTATCCATGCCAAAAGTTAATCTAAGAGAATATCCTTTTAAGAAACTGTAGGTTAGGGGCTGGAGAGATGGCTCAGCAGTTAAGAGCACTGTCTGCTCTTCCAGAGGACCCGGGTTCAATTCCCAGCACCCACATGACGGCTCACAACTGTCTGTAACTCCAGTTCCAGGGGATCCAACACTAACACAGATATACATGCAGGCAAAACACCAGAGTACATAAAATGAAAAAAAATAAATTTATTAAAAAAATAATAAAAATAATAATAATAAAAGAAACTGTAGGTTAGAGTTAAGTGCTTATTTTATAGATATTAGGGTGTTATAGATTAGGTCTTAGAGTTAGGGTTCGGGCTTTAGGATTTAGGAACTTTATAAGTAAATATTAGGTATTTTTAAAGTATTAATAAATATATGGTTGATAAATAAAAATTTACTGCTAGATAACATTTTGTACATTTTGGGCTAGCATGAAATCATACTTGCTATTGGTTTTGTCAGAAATGTCTTTAAGTGAATAATTAGAGAAAGATATAAAACACCTACAATTCACCTGGCCACTTGAGAAGGTTTGACTCTAGCTGCTAGCCAACTTGTGACCTGAATCTTCATGATTAATAGTTCTATTTTTTTTCTGAATTGGTATAACTTCAATTGCAACACTTTTTCTTCTAATATCTTATCCTTATAAAGTAGCACTAAACTATTTTTCTCCATAAACTCTCCTGGCAAATGATCCCACAGATTAATTATAATTTCATAGAAGTGCTTCTCATTGTAGGTTTGAAATGTGTAGCTTTATCTCTCCTTCCCCTTATCTTTCCAAACTCAATGGAATGAGGAGCTTAAAGAAACCTGTTTTACATGGAGTCTTTCTGGCCTCTTATTTTAAACAATGGTACCATTATTTTTTATCTTAGGCTCTGGTTCTTCTATTATTTTCATCATTATTATTATAATTAAAAAGAATCATCTCCATTCTTATAAATCCATTTATTTCACAATATTGTGTAAGCATCATTTTAGGCAATAATTTTATTCAAATACTAAATACCATTTTTATCTAATGTGCTCTCTTTTTAAATTAAATTAAGAATGACAAATACTTTTAATTTTATTCATCATCATCATTTTTTTCTTTTAAGGGGATGAGGAAGGAGAAATGATATCACTGACTTAGGAAATGATGGCAATGCTTCCTGAGCTACTTCACCACCAGCTCTTTAAACACCCAGAGACGAGGGGGAATAACTTTAGAACTTGCATCATTTATCATTGAAACTATGATGCTGGGACAACTTTTCAGATATTTCCTTACAGGGTTTTATAGGCAATTCACAATAAATGTCTTTTGTTAAAGTGGAGTTGGGTCCTATAAAGCAAAGTCTGTATTCTAGGAGGACTCCTGTGCAATTCTACCATTATGTTCTTGTAGAAAGTTTTTCTTCTTCATGATTTTTGTTCCAGTTACAATACTAGTATCTTCAGCCACAAACTAGACACTGCAATACTGAGCATTTGCTTTTCCTTCCCTAAAATTGAATGGGAAGCCAGTATGGGCCTATATAGCCTCAGAGAATCTGCTTTAAGTATAGAATGTAAAATTCTTCAAATGGGATATTAAAATGTGAGAATATGCACTCTTGCATGTTTTTTTTGCAAAGATCCACAGTTTTCATTAGAGTTTTATATGTCTATAAAAATTCTACTAAAATCAGATATCCATATATATATATTTTATAATTTATGTTAATTTGGTGTAAGTGATTTTCCTCTTGATATCTTACTGAAATATGTTCATTGATTTTTTTTTTTTTTTAGATAGGGTAGGTTAGTGGTTTCTTAGTACATTTTTGGTATTATGAATGAGAGCTTAAAATTAAAATTTAGGTGTTGTGATACTAAGATTTTATGTGCTTTCCAAGGAATCTAGAAGGCCAAGGGTTTGGGGTGAAAAGTAATGGCAATATTGGGGTAGTTGACATGAATGATGCACTTCAGGCTGTAATTTTCACATGGAGGATATTATATTGGCACAAAATAGAAGGCTCAGCATGAAGGATATTCCAGGTAGCTATAACATTAATATTGGAAGGTAACAAAATTGAACCTTTCTTAAGCTAGACTTCACTCATTTATGTTGGAGTTCAATTGCATTAATAACAGATATTTATATTATAATATGAATCTCCAAGTTTTTAATTTTATTTAGTATTCTTTTACTCCTCTGAATATAATGTCTCCTTCCTATTTGATGATATCTGCTCTCTGATATTCTAATGACCTGTAGTAACTGTCACATTACATTAACATATCATTCAGAACTATTTAGTGCTACTTCTAATTCTGAATTAATCATATATTTAAAGTTCCAATCAATCTCTCTCTCTCTCCCTCTCTCTCTCTCTGTATGTATGTGTATACACATAATACATAATATAAGTAAACAGATATTGGTACTTATATAGTAGATCAGTGGTTCTCAACCTTCTTAATGCTGCTACCCTTTAATACAGTTCCTCATTTTTATATAGTAGATCAGTGGTTCTCAACCTTCTTAATGCTGCTACCTTTTAATACAGTTCCTCATATTGTGGTGAACTCCAATCATAAAATTATTTTCATTGCTATTTCCTAACTATAACTTTGCTATTGTGATGAATCACAATGTAAATATTTGTGGTTTTTTTGATAGTCTTAGGCTTTCCTTGTAAAAGAGTCATTTGAACACCAAAGGGTTATGACCCACAGGTTGAAAACTACTGTCCTAAAGCCTTGGGATATAGTGAAGATAGAGAAACTAACCCCTCTAATGGAAATATTATCATCAAAATAACTAAACTTCTGCTTAATTATTAATATTAATTCCATTTGTTTCTTGAAACAGCCCTATGAAGCAATTACTGTCTTCTTTTAAAGATAAATAAAAAATGTAAAAGCCCTGAGTATGTAGTCAGAAGTCCTGTAAGAGTCAGTAATCTGGCCGTCTTCCTACCCAGGCTATTTGATTTGAGAACTTTCACATTTTTCTTTCAGTATTACTTCCCTGGTCACTTGCACAGAGTGATAAGTATTATCTGAGTATGACAGCATTCTAATTCAGAACTGGGCACAGGATTTCAGAGGAGTTACTAGACCTGTGTCTTAGAATATGAGCAATATTCCTTTGCTAATGAAAGCAATAAGAAGATATATTCACTTGAGGGATCTCAACACTCAGATCACAATACAACACACCTTTATATAATACAAAGGCAACTCCTAGCAACTAGAGGTTAGGGTGATATGTTGGGATTTGGCTTGTAATTGAAATCAATGATCTGTTGATAGAATTCCCCCTGTTCTGAATTCCTGTTGTCTATTCAATATCTGTAATCATAACTCTTTGCCTATTTGTATCATTAACAGAGTCTGGGAATTAGTCTTGCAAATGTTACTTCCTGAAGGCATAGTTCTCACTATCATTTGTCATAATCTTTTGTTAAGATGTAAGGGTCCTATATTTGAATGTTAAAATTCAGTATAAAATTGTAAGTACTAACCCTCAAAAAACTTTTTATTTTATTTTATGAATTTAACATCATGCACCCTGTTCCCTGTCATCTACCACCTCCCCTCAGACCCACTCTCCACCCTTGAAACCACTCCCAACAACAACCAAATAACTCATTGTGGAAGCTGTAGTATGTCACAATTTGTCCAATAATATTCCCTTTTGTCCACACTTTTGCTTGCAAATGTTCATTATAACGATTCTTCGGTCGGGTATGAATATATATATATATATATATTGGGGTAGGCCAAGTCAATGCCCTGGTTCTGGGCTTGCAACCCCCACATTCAGGGCCATGTTCTATTGTGCTACATAGGTAAGGTTCAGGGCCTGCTCTCATGAGTGCTGCAGTGTAGGGAGTCAGATTAATTAAATTAGAATTAGAAAATATCTAGGGGTTTCTGATACAGTCTCTTAATTCGGGGCATGAAGATCAACTTGGCTGTGAGCGATTAGCTTATCAGCTTGTGGAAAAACAAGGATGAAGTCAAGTGAAAACAGGAAACAAACAAGAGACTTAATGGACTGGAAAAAAAAAGGTTGAAGCCAGTAAAAACAGGAAAGACTTAATGGACTAAGAAATAAAGTATCTGGCCTGGCATTGTTTTCAGCTGCTAAGTGGGCGGAGCCCAAATTAAGCTGAAACAGGTGGAACAAGGAGAGATCCTATTTAAGGATGGAGCCAGAGGTCCCCCATGCTAGAGAGCTCCGAGAGTCCTGCTGGAGAAAGTACTGGTGACTGATGGCCAGATCTCCCTGAGGCAGAAAGAAGCTGGTGAGCAAAGAAAACCTCAGCAAGACAGCAAAAGGCCAACTAAACCCTGTGGCTCAACTTTTGCCTAGAAGCTGACAAAAGCTGACAAAAGGCAGGACTGGCTCTCCCACACTCACATACTTGGGACTGGCTCACCCACAACGCCTATATTCAGTGCCAGGCAGAGTTCTTCTAGTCTCTGGCTTGCTTTCTGTCCTGGGAGCCCATCTAGTGCTAGCCTGGTGCTGGACTGGTAGTTGTCACAGGCTAGCGCCCTGTCCAGGCCCTGTTGTGGTGAACTGTTATTGGTGTCTGACTTACTTTTTTTTCCAGGAATGTTAGGCTACTATTCATTCAGATGCTCATAGGTCAGAACACAAAATGTAGACATAGCCTCTCTCTGCCACGTACTGCTGCACATGTGACATAGCAGCCACATCTACAATGCCTGTAGGGGCAAGACCTGAAACTTTTATTTGGAATTGTTCATGTGTAATAGTCTCAGATGAATTTCAGGGATCCAGAGTGGTTCAGTTCTTGCTACCCTAGGAGTCTTTATGACATGTGTTTTATAGTTTATGCAAACTCAACATTCAGCATTACTTTTGCCAAACTTGGAAGTGTAATATTTATATTTCTATGAAAATTTGGGTATGGCCAGACTTACATAAGATATCCTCCATTTCTCTGAAATATTTCTGGTTCTTTTTATTTTTATTACTCTAACCAAGCAAGTGAAAGACCTGTATTACAAGAACTTCAAGTCCTTGAAGAAAGAAATTGAAGAGGCCATCAGAAGATGGAAAAATCTCCCAAGCCCATGAATAGGTAGGATCAACATAATAAAAATGGCCATCCTACCAAAAGTAATATACAGATTCAATGCAATTCCTATCAAAATACCAACACAATTCTTTATAGACCTGGAAAAAGCAGTTTTCAACTTCATATGGAATAACAAAAAACCCAGAATACCTAAATCAATCCTGTACAATAAAAAAATATCTGGAGGTATCACCATCCCAGATTTCAAGCAGTACTACAGAGGAATAGAAATAAAAACAGCATGGTATTGGTATAGAAACAGACCAGTGGATCAATGGAATCGAATTGAAGACCCAGAAATGAACCCAGACACCTATGGTCACTTAATTTTTAACAAAGAAGCCAAAACCATACAATGGAAAAAGGACAGCATCTTCAACAAATTATGCTGGTCTAACTGGATGTCCACAGGTAAAAGAATGAAATTAGACCCATACTTATCACCTTGTACAAAACTTAAGTCCAAGTGGATCAAAGACCTTAACATAAGGCGGGACACACTAAGTCTACTAGAAGAGAAAGTGGGGAAAACCCTTGAACTCATCAGCACAGTTGACAACTTCCTGAACAGAACACCAACAGCTCAGACTCTAAGACCAATAATCAATAAATGGGACCTCATGAAACTGAAAAGCTTCTGTAAGGCAAAAGACACTGTCATTTGAACAAAACAGCAGCCTATAGATTGGGAAAACATCTTCACCAACCCCACATCTGACAGAGGGCTACTATCCATAATTTACAAAGAACTCAAGAAATTAAATGCCAAGAAACCAAATAATCCATTCAAAAAATGGGGAACAGAGCTAAACAGAGAAGTCACAAAGGAGGAATTCCTAATGGCTCAGAGACACTTGAGGAAATGCTCAGCATCCTTACTTATCAGAGAAATGCAACTCAAGAGGACTCTGAGATTCCATCTCACACCTGTCAGAATTGCTAATGTCTCTGCTCCCCTGCATCATTCACTCAATGTGTAGAGCATCGTAAATGTTTCTGTTTTAACCTGTATAAACCCATCTCTTTGGGACAGTGCATGGAATTACATCTGTGCTTATAGATTGAAGTTCTGTGTTAGCAATCTATCATTCCATTAGCAAAGCTTTTATTAAGATAAATGAAAATTATACATACATAAGGTAATTGAAGATTGATTTATAAAGTTGTACACCAAAATAATACTGGTAAGTATATCTGATGATGGGATTTGGTGGATTTAAAATTATTTTTCTCTAGGTTTATTTGTTCATGTTTTGTAAATTGTTGTTATTCATATAGATAGACATACCATGCAGACTAGAGAATCTCATAGAAACTGTGGTAAGTCATAGTTTGCTCCACTGGCTAGGATAAGGCTGACTAATATATTTGCAAATGTAGAATTTATTCTTTTAGATAGTTGACTAGGTTAGAAGACGTGGCAGGAAGTGGGTGACGGCATAGAATTTAGCATCACACATACTACTTAAAGAAATTTGTGGTCTGCATACATATGCTGTCTGCACACTGTGTACACCTTGTCCAGTTCCCTCATATTCCCAGCTCTCACTGCGCATGTGCTCCGAGGAGACTTCTGTTTCTCATGAGGAACAGAGTTTCAGGGTGGTGTTTGATTCAGCCTCATGAGTCACTGTAATTGTTCACTTCTTTAATTCTACCTAAGGTAGTCTGCTCCACCATCCTCCTGAGACATAACTTCTGTATGTATTGTTAAACTGTGCACAACTTTGACTCTGCAGTCTTGCCTCATACAAATCCTGAGGACATGATGGTCACTCAGTTACAACCTGTGTGGTAAAGAAACCACTGTTCCTTTGTTTCTGTTATTTTATCATTTGTTCCACAAATGTTTATTTATCATTTATTACTTTATCAATGTCCACCAGGCACATTGAATTGAATGAACCTAAGCAAAAACAATAGCAAAACAACATGGTAAGACAAAGCAGAGCAGTGGCAGATGACCAAGATGTTGACAGTCATGTGAAAAAGTGACTACCACCGTGGATAATAATATTTATCAGTTCTACACTTACCAGACTAGTCCTTTCCTATATTTAGGAGGAAATATGAAAAAAAAATGAGAAATGAAATGATTCCAGAATTACTTGAATGACAACTCTAGTATGAAAGAAGAAACAATATTTTTAAAGACTGTCAGACTGCTAGATTGTGTATGTAGTTTTGACTCTATAGAATTTAGTTAGAGAATTTTCTTTGAAGCACCAGCAAAAACGGAACCACCATAGAAAATTGAGATTGTTAAAACTATTTTGGATTTTAAAGACTAGTCTTATTTGTAGTATATTCTAATACCTTTTTATTAGGAAATCTCAGGGATAAGAATTACATTTTATCTGTCATTGAGTTTCATGGCCAAGCTGTGTTTTGATAACAATTTAGTTTTGTGGTATCTCAGAAGGTATGTGAGCTAGAATCATAGTGCAATCTGTTTTGCTTTGTTTGTTCTTTTCTGTGGTATTGTCCAATTCATGTGCATACAATATTTTCCAATAAAACTTGCATTTCGCCAGGCATGGTGGTGCATGCCGTTAATCCCAGGACTCAGGAGGCAGAATCAGGTGGATTTCTATGAGTTCAAGGCTAGCCTGGTCTACAAAGTGAGTCCAGGACAGCCAGGTATACACACAGAAATCCTGTCTCAAAACAAAACAAAACCCCAACAACCTTGTATTTCATGTTTACAGAAGTTTCTATTGTGTGTTAATGTCTGATCAAACATTCTTGTTCTTTAGCAAGAGTGAATTATTGCACTCAAGGTCATCAGAAGTGGAATGTACTAAAGAAAAGTTTTTCATTAAAATGCATTTTATATTGTTAAAACAGATTCTTAGCATTTGATAAAATGTAAAGCTTAGATCCTTTGTATCACTAAATTCCTAGTAGATTTGCAAGTGAAGCCAGTGTGTGTGTGTGTGTGTGTGTGTGTGTGTGTGTGTGTGTGTGTGTGTTTGTAACATTGGAGGGGGGGCACCGTTTATAACCTATTAGCTTTGTATTGGATTATATTGCCATTTAGTACAGTCATTAAAATGCAAGAAGAAGAATGGTATCTTTGTCTTGACAGCCAAGCTGTGGTAAGGGGATTATTTGAAAATCAAAGCTCTTGTGTGAACAGTTTTGGCACAGTCATTTATCAATCAGCATTTAAAACATTGGCAAGAAGTAATTTAATAGGGAGTGACCCAATTAGCAAGAAGCTCTAATGCCAGGTGATGCAAACTCATTTATCACTAGGAGACTCTGCTCAGCTTCTTACCTTTTTCTAGTCTGCAGCTTATGTGCTAAGTCAAGGCTATGAGAAGCCACAAAGGACAGGTTCTAGGAAACCAAGCCTGAAGCCACTTCTTAGGAGAGAACATCAACCCTGAAAGACCCCATTCTTGACCTTATTTCTGAATGTTGACCGTCTCAGTTTAAAATACAAATCAGATCCATTCTGTTGAAGAAAATTTTCTTAAACAAGCCTTGGCCTGAATTGAGCAATCTTGGCCCATCTAAGCTAGCTCTTAATTCTACTACCCAAATATGACCCCATATATACATATGTTCCCTTGGACTGCCTTCTCCACGCTATGCCAATGTTCCTGGCCATGTGGAATGAGGTTCCTTTTTCTAACCCAAGGTTGCATCTTCTTTCCTGCTGTTCCTGGCTGGAATGCAGTAATTCTCTGTCTAAAACACAGGCTTCCTGTTCTAATCTCAGGAAGTCCCACCTTCTTTGTCTTTGCCCAATCTCAGGCCTCAGCATTTTATTTAACCAATCGGATTCAATGTAAGTAACAGACAGCAGCAGGACCAATTAATTAACATTTAGAATGCTTAACATTACCCCATCAATTCCCTCCTTTTGTCTTATACAAATGCTAAAGTTTTTAAATCATATAGTTAAAACAATAAGAACAAATATGAAAGAATCAAGAAAACCATATATAAAAGTTATGCATATAATGTTTAGCCTTGTATCAGGCAATCTTGAAGAAGAAAAAAATCATCTATCTATCTTGGTGTTCCTAAAGTTCTGAACCTAAATAATTTCTATCATATCCTATATTTATAAACCTAAAAATTTTATTTAGACTTGAAAATATCCTTTTAAATTCTAAACAGCTCAAGTTCAATTGAAATGTTATAACTATTATGCCTTCAACCCCATCAAAGACTTAAGAAGGGATAAAGTTATTGTTTGAGTGAGTAGGACGCATAGGAAAGCAGCTTCCAAAAAGAAATATGACAGTTTGTTGCCTAGACAGTCCCAAATATCTCTTGATATCTTTGGAGCATCATCTTCAGCCTTCTGGCCAAGCATTTTTCATAGACTAAATTGTGCAGTAGGAAATAATAAGGATTTTCCCATTCTGTCTCTGCAGAATCAGGATTCAACTTACCTGCATTTAAGCTCTGGTCCATCTTTGAACTGTATATAGTCTGTTGAGAGAGCAGGGGCATTTTTGCCCAATAGGAATTATCTCCTGATGGGAGATTTCTTTTTGATGCTCATAACTACCTGTATACACAGAGTTGAAAGAGTTGAAATTTTATATCCAGTACAGGCAAGATGTAATAGGTAATGAAAAAAAAATAGTAAAAAAAAAAAAAAAGGCACACCGGTTCTGATGGGAAGTCAATTATTTTCAGATCACCTTTTCCCCCCAGTTCCTTTCCTTGGAATTCTTCAGTTGAAGCATCTTTACTTCTTTCAAGACATTTTTCTATGTTATCTTCTATTTAGAAATTTAACTGAAATAGACTTAATACAGATCTGGGGAGACTTATCTTCTTTAGATTTTGTCTAGCTTCTTGAATTTGAACGTTTATGGACTTTTCAAAATTTTAGAAACTATCACTTATTACTTCTTTGTGTTATTCCAGCTTCATGTCCCACTCTCTCATCTTGTTTTAGGCCTCTGGAGATGTAATGTTAGCACCTTTGCTCTACACTGTTCTAGAAACACTACTCATTTGCTGCAATTTGTTTTTCTCTGTTACTAAGACTCACTGATTTCTGTTCCTTCTCAAGCCCACTAATCATACTTTTTTTCCTTTCCCTTCTCAGGCTAAGTTCATCCATCACATATATTGTACTATTTAATTACAGAATTTCTCTCTGATTTTTTTTCTGTTTACTTTCTTTTCATTGATGAAGCATTGTTTCAATTGTTTCTGATATTTTTGTTCCTTAAATCTTTTTTATGTTAGCTATTTAAATCTTTGTAATATAATTCTAATACCTGTGATTCTATTTGCCACCTTATAATTTTTATTTAATTTTAGATAATCTGTGTCTAGATACATATAGTGTCTTCTTTAATTATACTCTGGTCATACTTAAAGTCTTAGTTTTTGTTTTTTTTTTAGGGCAGGAGAAGTTTTATTTCATCTTTCATTTCTAGGTCATGGTCTGTCATTAAGAAAAGTCAGTTCAGGGTTTCAAGGCAGAAACTTGGTAGAGAAACAGTGAAAGATCAGGCTTGCTGGCTTGTTTATGACTGCCTTATGCTTAGCTAGGTTTCTTCATACTGTCTAGGAATGACATCATCCACATTGGGTTGGTCCTCCTGTATCACCTGAAAATCAAGACCTCCTCCCCAAAACTTGCCTACAGACTAATCTGATTGAGGTAATTTCTCTATCAAGACTTTTCTCATAGGTGACTCTAGGCTGTGTCACCTTGACAATTACAGCTAAGACATCATATTTCCTTAATAGTCTCTAACCTGTACCACTCCCTCAGTATCTCTTTACATTTCATGACCATGACATTTTGAAAAGTCATATCCATAATGTCTGGCATTTTTACCAGCTTCCTCTAATGCTGTTCTTGGAATAAGTGTAAAGGAGAAGTTCAAGTTCTCCTTCAAACTTGCATCCATCTGTGTACAAGAGAGCTCAGCAAGGATTGTTGCACCTGAACCCTGGAGACAGTCCCCATTTCTTCACCAGTCCTTCTCTGACAGCACCTTAGGGTCTTGTTGTGAGAGAAATCCTTGCTCTGTGTCTGTGCCTTCTTTGAAAATGTTGGACTGAAGATGGGCCGTGTTTTAATTCATCAGAGATGAACTTGTAAGTTCTTTACTAGATCTATGCTGGGAAAATTGGAATGTTGATTCACAATGGAGTTTGGCTAAAGTAAAGCAAATTACTGTTTACAAGTTTCCTCTCTTGTTATGGTTTTGCCCTTTCTGATCCTTTGTCCAGAGAGCATATTTTTCTTGGATATATTCTTTTTTATTTCTACATTATTGTTTCTCATATATCTGGATAGTCTTGTATGAGTCAATTAAAAAGATAACCTGAAGAACTTAGAATGTACCGCATCTTATATTCAAACTTCCCTAGCAAGTCTGCCCTTCTTTCCTGCCTCTCAGAGTCTGATAACACTGTTTTCTGTATAATACTTGGTGCTTTGATTTGTACTTCCTAGCAGGAGGAGAGAGAAAAGTACAACTGTATCATTCCCCTAAATGCCTTATACAAAACTCAAATTTATGGCTGAAAACCTCGTCGATGTTCTGGGTTACAACATTGTTTCTTGAATTGCTTATTTTCTCAACTATAAAGTCCTAAGCAACAATCGTAGGTATTTTTTTCAAACTTGTTTAAAAATATGTCAATGCCATACTTTCTTGGAATAAGGAAACAATTTAGCTATTCTTTATTTAAACACAATTAACAAATAGTAAGCTTGTCATGCATAGATCTCTTAAGAATGGAAGTTTGTTTACAACCAGAATAAAATATTTTTCTCCTCGCTGATGATCATTTGAGTGGTTTAGAAAATATTTCTTCTTGTTTTGCTGACTGATATTTATTCTGAAAACACTTCATTGCTTTCTTAATCATTCCAAGCATCTGAATTGGATTTTTAAAACATGTATACAAGTAAGATAGACACTGAGAAGGCTGCATTTATGCATATTAAGTACACACACATATATATGTGATAACAATGAAAAAGTTCATGAATTTGAAAGAAGGAGGAAGAGTTTATGGGAGGGTTTAGTGGGAGGAATGGAAAAGGGGAAGGATGTAATTATAATCTCAAAAATAAAAGGAATAAGAAAAACTGTCAATACAATTGAAAGGAAGTAAGGGAAGGTATTCCAGACTCAGCCTATATTGTACATATTCCAATTAGTACCAGTATTCTAAACACTGGAGACATAGACAGAAACGGAGAATATGAATGAGTGAATAAACTATCCAGAAGTCTGGCCTAGAAAAATCTGGAGATGTAAGAACATTGTGGAGCTCCCAGGTGTCTATACTCAGTACAGCTTGGTCCAGCCAAGTTTAGAACCTGTCAGAGAGAGACAGTCTTGGGAAAAGAGCTCAAAATAACCAAATGTATGTTCGAGTGTTACCCTGTCTTTTTCACATATATTTTAGGGTCTGATTAGTTTCAACTGGCAATGAGTTAAGTCCAGAGGTCTCTGTGAAAACTCTGTTGGGTGGACTTGTAAAGGCATAAGCCTGGTGTGAAACAGGGACTAGAAGAAATAGTTGCATCCAGGGCTTCTCATGGGCATGCCCTACTTCTCGGAGTCAAAGCTCCTTCCAGAACCTTTCACTCTGTGTGCCGTTCATCTGAGCTCTAAATGATTCTGGGTGTCACAGGCTCTCAGGACCAAACTACATATGGCCTGGGGTGTAGGGGTCGAATTCATGCCCAGAATCAGTTTGGCACATCTAATGGATAGATAGGTTGGAGAAAATGCTCTTGGCTAGTTTATTTGTGTTCTCCTTCCATCTCTTTCTCCCTGTTCCTCCACTAGCATTTTTCTATATTCTAGAGCCAAACTATGAATGAGAATTTCTTCAATCTAGGAAAGGCATTCTCTTGAGAACAATAAGAAGTAATGTCCTCTTCATAATAATTTGAGTACACTAGAGAAGCTTAGGAGATGTAAGATCAGGTGATGGAGGGAGTTCTAGGCAAGTTTCCCTTCCACATTTAAGTACAATGGAATCATCAGTCCTGCTGCCTTGCATGATTGTTTTGAATTGTAAAGTGAAAACGCTTAAAAATTCTATATACATTTAGAAAAGTTTTTATAAATATTTTCTCATACAATGAGGTATTTTAATCATGTTTTCTTTTCCCTACCTACAACTTCTCCACCATATACCCAATTTCCCTATCCACTCAACTTCTTGTTCTTTCTCTCCAAATAAACAAAAGGCCATTAATACAAAAAAAATGTTAAAAATATAACAAAAGTCCACCATAAAAACATGAGTTCATTTGTGTTGGTCAGCTACTACTTGGCATGGGGCCTACTCTGGATATGGTTGTAACTATTGTATTTCATTGAAGAAAATAGATTTTTCTTTTTCCTTTCTTTTTCTTTCTTTCTTTTTTTTATTGGCAGGTATCCATTAAAAATAGCATTTTGGTTAGGATGTGACTTCGCTAACTCAGGGGTGGGACCCGTGTACCTTGAGCCTATGCAGGTCCTATGCACGCAACCACAGTCTGTGTGAGTTCCTATGCCCAGAAGTCTCACTGTGCCTCACAGACCCTGTCTCTTTGGAGACACCCATCACCTCTGGCTCTTAAAATCTTTCTGCCTCCTCCTCTGTGTAGATCCCTGAGCCCTGATGAGAGGGGTTTGATGAAGATATCCCATTTAAGGATCAGTGCTCCAAAGTTTTTTAAGGTTTGGACAATTTTTAGTTGTGGATTGATTTCTCTCTCTCTCTCTCTCTCTCTCTCTCTCTCTCTCTTAATTAACATCTACTGTAAGATGTTTCTTTCATAATTGTTGAGTATTGATGTATAGGGTATTAGGAGTCATTTTATTGCTATGTTCCTTTATCAGGATAATAGTAGTAGGTGTTCCTCTAGGCCCACTACCTCTTTAGTCTGCTTTTTGGCCACATTAGCAGTGTTAGGCATGGTTTCTATATCATGGAGTGGGCCTTAAGTCCAATCAAATGTTGTTGGTTACTTCCATAACATTTGTGCAACTACTGCTCCAGTATATCTTGCAAGCAGGTCACTGTTGTAGGTCAGTGGTTTATAACTGGTTAATACTGGTGGCTATCTTTCTCTTCTGCGTACAGAGAACCTACTAGCACTATGCTAGCACCAGGAACACTAGTCAGTAGAGATGAAGTTTCTAGTGGACACTAATTTGACTTTAATGTCTTTTATGAAAAAATTATCTGTTGTTCCCAGCAATAGGGTCTTACTATCAGGTTTTAGAGCAACCAATAGTGTTTGCAACAGGTTGTGATATTTGGGAGTTTCCATGGATCTCCTTTGGCCAACAACTAATCAACATATAATCCATTCCTGGCACTGGAGCCTTACTTGGTGGCATATGATGTCTAGATGGGACATTGTTTCTCCTCTTACTTGATAAGTACACTTGAATTTCTTTCATATATGTATATATTTAAGGATATACACATATTTCTATAGGATATAGATTTCTATAGTATACAAATTTTTATAGTAGCATAGGTTTTTATATGACTTTTCAAAAAGCCTTTGGTATTAGTTTTACCTCTTCATATTCTCTCCTTTACCCTGACCCTCTGTTCCCTCCACATTTAATTCTTTTAGTTTCCACTTTATTCATAACACTATATTCTGTTCTTCCTTCTTTGGGAAGAGATCTCTCCCCCACCCCGCCCCAGTCTTTTACTAACCATCTAACTTCTGTAGTTATTCAGATTGTAGCACACATATCAAAAGCATATTAGCTAATATCCACATATAAGAGAAAACATGCAATATTATTCTTTTGGGGTCTGGGTTATTGAACACAGGGTGAATTTTTTTTTCTAGCTCTATCCATTTACCTACAAATTTAATTATTTCATTTTTTAAACAATTGAGTAATGTTACTATGTGTAGATATACCACACTTTCAGCTAAGTAGCAGAATACAAAATTAATACACAGAAATCGGTAGCCTTAGTAAATGCAGAAATGGACATACTGAGAAAGAAATCATGGAAATAGTACTTTTCACAATAGCCTAATAAAATATCTTCAGATGGCTCTAAACAAGCAAATGAAGAACTTTGATAATAAAAACATGAAGACATTAAAGAAAAAAATTATGAGGAAACTAGAAGATATAGCTTGTCCATGTTTATGGATTGACAGGATTAATAATACGAAAATGACCACCCTACCAAAATCAGTCTACAGATTTAATGCTATTCCCATCAAAATTCCAACAAAAGTTTTCACAGAAATTTAAAAAACAATCTTGAACTTTATATAGAATCACATAAAACCCAGGATAGCTGAAAAAAAATCATGAATAATAAAAGAAGTGCTATAAATATCAGCCATCTAAGATTTCTAGTTTTATTATAGAACTACAGTAGTAAAAAAACAAAATGGTATTGGCATGAAAACAGACATATTGATCAGAAGAAAAGAATTTAAGACCCACTCAAGTTTACACATCCCTGGACACCTGAATGACACCAATAGCAGAGACACAATAAATAAATAGGACCTTGAAAAGCTGGAAGCTTCTGTATGGCAAAGGACACCTTCACTCATACAACGTAGAAACCAACATAGTGGGAAGATTCTTTCATTTATTCATCTGGTTAGTATCTAAAATAAATAAAGAACTAAAAAATAAAAAAAAAAATCCTGAACATCAAGAAAACAAATAACCTAATTGAAAAATGGAATAAAAAAACCAAGCCAAAAGCTCTCAAAATATGAAACATAGAGAGCTGAGAAACACATAAAGAAATTTCCAACACCCTTAGTCATCAGGGAAATGCAAATTTCCTACATTGAGATGTCCTCTTACACCACTTAGAACAGCCATGAACAGTAGATCAAATGACAGCACATTTATCTTAAAGGGGGAACACTTTTTTATTGCTGGTAGAAATGCAAACTGGTACAGCCACTGTGTAAATCAATCTGGAAGTTTTTCACGAAGATGAGACTGGACCTACTTAAAGATACAATCATAGAACTCTTGAACAGATACCTAGTGAACTCTACTTCTTACCACAGAGGAACTTGTTCATTCCTGTTTATTGTTGCTCTATTCATAAAAGTTCAAATTTTGATGAGTGATCTCATTATCTTGATTGGATTGAGACATGCATACATCTGTAAAGTCTACCACTGGATGTGTTCATTAGTTTTTTCCCAATAGATTAACTAAGGGAGGGAGTGCTCTGAATGTGGTTACCATGACAGAGGCTAGGAGTGGTGGTAGTAGTGTTAAAGAACTGAATAAAATTAAAAGAAAAGGAGAAGTACAGTCACCACAGGCACACTGAAGATTGAGTTCTCATTTCCCTCCACTCCCTCTCCTTATCCCTACGCTTGCCACCCCACTGCAGATTATCTGCCTTTTTCTGCTTCACCTTGCCTTCCTATGTTACACTGAAAACATCTGAAACCAGGAGCAAAATTAAATAAGTTGTTTATGACCTAGATAGCTAATGTCTTGTATTGTCACAGAAATGGAAAGTCTAACATAATACTTTTAGGATATCCTACCTTTTCACAAGCACAGATGCTTCCATTCTTTCTAATTTTTCAATTCCATTGTGTAGAAAAGTGTAACCCTTCATTAGTTGGAAATTTCATGCAAGCAAATCAGTTCAGGGATATTGGGAAGCTGTATTCTGGATCTTTAATTAGACCTAAGTGACTGTTAACAGAATTTTTTTGGACAGTAACTCAATGCACAATATATGCTTCAAAAATAAATGTTAATTCTTGTAGCAAAAGGGGAAACCTTCTTTACAAAACTAAAGAAGTTTAGAGGCAGGTGTTAAGGAGATCTGAAGGAGAATTTTGTAGCAAGGCAAAAATAGCTTTGTTTATATTATAAAAATCATTAAAGTTTAAAAGTTCTATGTGCAGGTGTGAGAGAGTCCAGAGGACTCATGGAATTTAGAAATAAAGTTTCATATTCATCTGACTTCACAACCTTTTTTTATCAGACCTTGAAAAATAGTCTTGAATTCTGCCTTTTATAAACGTTATTTAAAAGAAAAAAGTCAAAATGAAAGATAATTGAACTCCCAATAGGTAGAATATGTAGCCAAATGTTTCAAGGAATTCCTGAGTGTGTGGGATGCTAGGTAAAAATTATTTCTAAGATCATGTCTACTTATGATTGGGTACATGAATAACTAAGTCAAGACAACATGCAAACAGAAGTAATGAAGATCAATACTGAAAAGTTTCCTGAAGTTGAAGTTTAAACTATTCTAGAAACATATGATTGTGCCATATCTTTAAAATAGTCATTTTAGGAGAAATAATTTTAAGAGTATCCTGTGTAAAGATTAAAACTAAGGTTCTTCTGGTTACTATCCTTCTAGTTCAATTCAATTTGATTAAATAAAAGGCAAAACAGTTTTGTGTGTATGAATTGTAGGAATCAAATAAAGATAGGTTTTACATGTGTATTTCAATGTTGCTTAGGAACTTACTGTTAGAATGGATTTATTTAATTTTTTTTTGTTTGAGTGGTATAAGCAAAAAAAAAAAAATTTTTACAAAGCTTTAAGAGAGCAGAAATTTCCTCTCAATAAAGTGATAGGTTCTGTGAGGTAGAAATGTTTCTGGTAGTTTCCCCAAACAGAATTGGATCCATAGTTTTATTAATTTTGAATCCTTTCAGCTACTGCACATTGAATCTTCTTGGGAATGGTGAAAAGTTAAATGCTTAGAAAGGCATGCATGCTGATGGGGAGCATGGAGCATTAGCTGTTTAGATTCACTGAGAGCAGGATTTTGGCCAATAGTACTAGCTCTGTTTTTATAGGGCTTAATACACTCCCATTTCAAGGTGATTGCCAGCCATTATATGATGATGAGAAGATAGACTTTAATTTCAGGGAGCATTAGTATCATTAGTAGCAATTTTTTTTTTTTGCATGTGGTGTGCCAGGTGTTGCATAAAATTTGTTAAGCCAGCATTCCACTTGCTGTCTATATTATTAGAATGTTATGAGTGACACTGATTGTTTTAGATATACACAAGCTTAAAAGGCAACAATTAGTGACAGCAGCTAGAGTCATATTTATGTACCTCACTTGTATTTACAAAGCTTTAAGAGAACAGAAATTTCCTCTCAAGAAAGTGATAGGTCCTGTGAGGCAGAAATGTTTCTGGTAGTTTCTCCAAACAGAATTGGATCCATAGTTTTATTAAAGAATCATAAGATACAGCTTGAAACATTTGATCACAGCAAAGTGGCCTGACCAAAAACCATTTTCCTTGGATTTGATGTGAAAAGACATGGGGAAGATCATGGTACAAGATACAGGAAAAATTTAAAGAAGCATGTAATGTGGAAAGGAAAGGAGACATCTACTTAAGTCCCATAATTGGGACTGCCAAGTTTATTTAGGTCTGCAGTGCATTATTAATGGAAGGGGTGAGTCAGAGTGTCCCTGACAAATGCGTGCCTTCCCCCAATACTCTAGCTGTTCTCATACAGATAGTGTAGGATACTTTCTGTCTTTATAATAACTTTTGCCTCTGTTGTATCTGTTATTTACTAACTTTGTGAAGAATAATAGTCTTTGTTGTAGTAGTAGGCCAGCGAGCATGGTGGGAAGCCTGACTAGACTTAGGTCTCCTGGTGATAAGGCCTGAGACCTGGGGAGGCACTTCCATCCCCGTAAAATAAATATACCAGGACCTTTTGATGTTTCATTGCTTAGGCCTTAGCTGGGCAGACTCTCAACTAGCTCACCTAAATTAATCCAACCCACTATTCCCAACCAGCCATGCTGTACCTTCCAAGCTCTCAGACACATCTGTTTCCTGTCAAAAAGAGAGCTTCCTCTGCCTCTTCCCAGAGTTCCTTTCTTACATCCAAGATGTTCGAACTTCCTATTCTCTCTCTGCCCAGCTAATTAGCCATCAGCAACTTTTATTATCCAATCAGAGAATGCCTCAGAAAGGGTGGTAACCAGATCTCAGAGTATTGAAATCAGCTTGTGAAAACCATGCATGAGACATCTCCCGTTTCTCCAGCATCTCCCCCTTTTAGTTCAATAAAAGGCTCTTTTTCTTAACAACAATAAATACAATACAATAAGAACAAATTAGGAAACAATTATGAAAACTATAAGGTATAACATACGTTCTCAATGTCCAGTCCATATGTATTTGACAACTAGGAAAACAATTATCTATTTTATCTTGATGAATTTAAAGTTCTATACCTAACTCAATTTCCATCCAAACTTGCATTACAACCTAAAAGCATCATCTTAGACCTAAAGCATCCTTTTAATTCCTAAATAACTTAAACTTATTGTGGGGCTATAACTATGTAATCTTCAACAACATCAAAGCCCTGAGAAGGATAAATATATCTGGATAAACAGGAAGTATAGAGCAAACAGCTTCCAGAACTAAGAAATAGCAGACAACTGGCTGCCTGGACAGTTCCCAATTTCTCTCTATAACATTGAAGCATATATCTTCAGCCTTTTAGCCCAGTATCTCTGACAGGCATTAATTGTAAAACAGGAATTATGAAGGACTACTCCACCCTGACTTGTCAGAGCTAGTCTGTCAACTTACGTGCTTCCAATTTTGTCCATTTCAGACAGCATTCTGTCTACAGTTGAAGCAATGGCTTTTTCTTTGCCCGGTGGCTACCTTGCCACTAATGCAGCCATATCCAAGTGGAGATTCTTCGATGCTCATCATCTACTTAAAGTAGAATGGGGGGGGGGGGGGGGTGCAGAAACCGAAACTCTGTTAACAAAGATATTTATTAATAATTACAAACTGTTTTGTTAGGCCAGTGGAGCAGCTGGTGGCCCAGCAGGAAGCCTAGAGACCTGAAGGGCCTGACTCCCCTTAGCTGGTGGCCTGACCTGTCAGGTGATAAAGCCCTGGGCCAAGGGTGGCCTTCACCACCCCTGAAACCACAACTCTGTTAACTAACATATTGATTAACTATAAACTGTTATATTAGGTTGGCAGAGCAGCTGACGGTGGCCTAGCAGGAGGCCTGTAGGCCTGCCTTAGCTGGTGGCCTGAATCCCACAGTGGCCTTTTCCCAATAATTAAATGCACCAAGATCTTTTAATGTTTCAACGCTTAGGCCATAACTGACTCTCAAATTAGCTAGTCTAAGTTAACCCAACCAACTATTCTCAATCTTCCATGTGGCTTGCTGTACCTTCAGAGCTCACTCCAGGATGTCCTGCTCCTCCCAAGTCCTGGCAGGAACACAGAGCTTCCTATGTGTCTTCCCAGTGTTCCTTAGTCCCAGGAAGTTCCACTTTCCTATTCTCTCTTTACTGAGCTAAATGACCATCAGTGACTTTTATTATCCAATTAGAGAGTACCTCTGAAAGAGTGGTACAAGACCTTCCTCCAACAGGGAGCTGTCAATAGCTGACTAGTCTCAATGTCAAAAATGTCTTAATAAAACATCTTAAATGCCATATTCTACAGATCTCTTGAAGTTTTTGAAGACCATCTATCTATCTCCATATATTTGAATAAACAAATATTGCTTGTCTCTAGCAGCTTAATATCTGATTAACTTAGAAAACATCTGTGATTAACTAAACTAGTACCTAACAAAACCACATGTTTGAATGAACTTGTATTACTTAATAATCCTAAGCAGTTTGTGATAGTAGCTTTCAAAATGACTAGAACTTCACATTGCTTTTGTAAGAATTACATAGGTACAGTACCTTATAAAGAGTTGATACATAGTATGTTGTAACCAAAATATATTCTTAGTTTTGTATACATATAAAAGATCTATACCAGTGTAACCTAATATAACCTTAATTTCATATCAATATACAAAGGAGTATATCTATAGGAGTAGATTCAATAATCTACCCTTTTTTCCTATCATTCCTATATCATGTCTCTATCCCCCCTTTTTTTCTTTTGAAGTCTTCTCCCTTTACATAAGAGAGAAAGAAGGGTAGAGAAAAGAAAAAGAAAGCAAGAAATCCCTAAATTTAACCTCCTATACCTTACTTAACAAGACAATAACAACTTGTAAGCAATCCCCCTAAATGACAACAAACATCTCTATAACCTATCAGATAACCAAGAAATCACCCACAATACGTTTTGGGAATGGGGTATCACTTTTAAAAATTCCCAAATGCTCCTGTTCTTTCTATTGGGGCAGCCTTGCCATTGATGTGAGAAGACAGTAGCAGCTGAGCAATTCTATACCCTGTATTAATTTTTATCTCCTTTATATATACCATAATTTTAAATTCTTCCTTGCAATCCCCATCTATAATATCTGGATGCACAATAAATCCTTGAAAAGTTAGTCCACTTGTTTCTAAAATTAATACTACTGTCCTTGATGGTAAAGGACCATAACCACCTGTGGTTAATTTATAACAGTCAACTGTTGGAGATAATGTAATAGGCTTATCTGTGGCTAGATCTAAAGCTCCACTGTCTTCAGTGGCATGCAAAAGATCGGCAGTAGTTCATTTTGTTCTTCCTGCCTACTTGTTACCTTCTGGCTGACTAAGGAAAAATGGTTCATATTTTTTTACTGTGGGGCCTTGAACCAACAGGCCACTCCCTTCATTTCCTTACAAGAAATTACCTCTGATGTGTCTTTTGGATCTACAGACCTGGGACCAGTGTTTACTTTTCCACAAAGACTACAAAATCCTGGAAGCATTGACATTCCATTGCTCCCAGAAAGCATTCATTCCATTTTATGACCATGTTCTACAGAGTCAAGGTACCTGTCACTTTGAGCTCTGGAGTCAGTTCAAGCTCTGAAGGTTTTAGCAGCACAATGTCTTTGGAAATGACCATATTCACCACAATTAAAGCATAGACCAAGACCCCTCCTGATGCTCCTGAGAACCAATATCAGTTGTTTTTCTTACCCATTCATGTATTGGGGCTCCTTGAGATTTCAATGGTCTAATTGCCCTTTGACCTTCAGCATTTGCCTTTTTTTCAAATAAATTTATTTATTTGTTGCTTCAGATTACATCTCCATCATATTGTCCTCTTTCCCCCCTTCCCAGCACCTCCATCCCATAACCTCCCTCTACCCCCTAACCCTTCCATCCCACTCCTCTGGAGTGGAGTGTCTCTACATAACAGTCCCTCTCCCCAGTTCAGGAGTCATATGAGGGCCAAGAGCCTCCTCATACACTGGGGGCCTACAAGGCAGTACCACCAGTGAAAAGTGTCTCATTGCCAGGGAGAGAAAACTAAAAAACAAACAAACAATAAAAATAAAAAGTCTATGTCCATGTTCCCTTTGGTGAGTTGGTTGTAGTATAGATATCCTATACAATATGGCTAAAATCTGACTATAAGTGAATAGATGCCATGTGCATCCTTCTGAGTCTGGGTTAGCTCACTCAGGATGAGCTTCTCTAGTTCCATCCATTTGGCTGCAAATTTTATAATTTCATTGTTTCTGATAGCTGAGTAATATTCCATTGTGTAGATGTACCACAGTTTTTTAATCCATTCTTCGGTTGAGGAACATCTGGGTTTTTTCCAGTTTCTAGCAATTACAAATAAGGCTGCTATGAACATAGATGAGGAAACTTCCTTGTGATTCGGTGAGGAGTCATTTGGATGTATACCCAGAAGTGGTATGGCTGGGTCCTGAGGCAAAGCTATTCCAAGTTTTCTAAGATATAGCCATACTGACCTCTATAGTGGTTGCACAAGCCTGCACTCCCACCAGCAATGGAGTATGGTACCCCTTTCTCCACACCCTTGCCAGCATGTGCTGTCATTTGAGCTTTTGATCTTAGCCATTCTGACAGGTGTGAGATGGAATCTCAGAGTTGTCTTGAGTTGCATTTCTTTGATGATTAAGGATGTTGAGCATTCTTCAAGTGTCTCTCAGCCATTAGAGATTCCTCCTTTGTGAATTCTCTATTTAGCTCCGTCCCATTTTTTGATTGGATTATTTGGTTTCTTTTTTTTTTTACAGTGAAATCATAAATTATTTTATTGATATCTTACTATACAAAAAAGGAGGAATATAATGGTTAGTCTTTGGGGACATTTTGTTTAAGGAAATTAATACAGAGACCACAACAGAAGACTTAAAATACAATTCCTTTGCAAAGTAAATATTATATGATATAGAGGGACTTGTGTATTATTGGACAACTTTACATACTTTGTGACCACTTGATAGGGCTTGGGAGTCCAGAGGAGAATGGCCCTATAAACATGTGGCATGCAGGTTGGTTATCATAGTTCATGGTACTATGGTTTCTTGGCATTTAATTTCTTGAGTTCTTTGTAGATTTTGGATATTAGCCCTCTGTCAGATGTGGGGTTGGTGAAGATTTTCTCCCAGTCTGTAGGCTGCTGTTTTGTTCCAATGACAGTGTCTTTGCCTTACAGAAGCTTTTCAGTTTCATGAGGTCCCATTTATTGATTGTTGGTCTCAGGTCCTGAGCTGTTGGTGTTCTGTTCAGAAAGTTGTCACCTGTGCCAATGAGTTCGAGGGTTTTTCCCACTTTTTCTTCTAGTAGATTTAGTGTGACCGGCCTTATGTTAAGGTCTTTGATCCACTTGGACTTAAGTTTTGTACAAGGTGATAAGTATGGGTCTAATTTCATTCTTTTACAAGTGGACATCCAGTTGGACCAACACCATTTGTTGAAGATGCTGTCCTTTTTCTATTGTGCGGTTTTGGCTTCTTTGTCAAAAATTAGATGGCCATAGATGTGTGGGTCCATTTGTTATAGAAACAGACCAGTAGATCAATGGAATAGAAATGAAGCATTTGCCTTTTCAAATGGCAAGGTATTTATCAACTCCTGTCTGACATGAGGGTTTGCTACAGCTCTCTCCACAGCTGAAGTCAACTCTGTAAAATGTCTGTGAATATTTCTCCAGGAACTTGTATTACCTTAGTAAATGAAATAGATCTTTTCCCAGCCTCAGCAACCATATCTCAAGCTTTTAGGGCTGCAGCATTGTTCTATCACAACACCTTCCAATTCCAATTGAATCTGTTCCTATATGTCAGCATAGTGACCCTCAACAAGCATTTGGTCTTTTATGACAGTTATTCCCCTTTCTATATTCTGTTGTTCTAATTTTGTGGCTTCAAACCTCCACCACAACAACCATGTTAGTTGCTGACTACCTTCTAGTATAGCTGACCCCATCCCATCCAATCTTGGATAACAACTCTATTTTGTATAGCGCACTTACTTAACATTTGCTTAATGAATAATGAATGTATTCCACAAGAAACCATAGATTCCTTAAATCGCTTTGAATCCAACATAGCTATTGGACACCATGTTAATTCCTAATTTGCTTGACTTTCATTAATACCAGGCCTAATTTGAAACAGGACTGGAAAGGCTAATGGTGACTTGTAATACCAGGGAGCTCCACTAGGGGCACACTTGGTTCCACATTAACCCTATTGCCTGCCTGGTTTTCTGCTGCTGCTGCTGCTGCTGCTGCTGCTGCTGCTCCTGCATGCAGTGGATATGGATATTTCCTTTTCCTCAACAGGAAAGTATGTGGGGCAGGACAGGGCCACACTGTGTGTTGCAACTTCTCCTGTTTCCCTGTTTCAACCAATGGCAAATTCCCATTTTCAGTCACCAACCCTGGCAGATTTTTCTTCTTAAGCACCTCAATCTGCATTTGTAAACTTTCTATTTTCAAAGCCATAGCAAACTTGTTATCATCCAACTTTTAGTTCTCTGACCCTGTCTTTTCTCCTTTCCCTGGCATTTTGTGTATTTTTTAAGCTCTTCAAATACCTCCATTTTTCAAACCTTCTAGTGGTAAGGCTATAGCAAGCTTCATCCTTGTGATAAACCAATAAAAGAGAATAAAGAAAACAACATAAAATCCCTTCTGATTGAAAAACAGGATAGAACTCAGCTGCAACCGTTGCCATTTTGTTGACAACCTGTGCCATACATTTAAAACCTACACTTTCCTCTATAGTTTTCAAAGCTAAGTTACCCATAATGCATAATTGTCACTGGGTGCCAAAATGTTATAGTAGCCTGGCAAACCTGGCAGGAACCTGATCAGACTTAAGTCTGATAAGGCCTGAGACCTGGGGAGGTACTTCTGTGCCCATAAAATATACCAAGACCTTTTAATGTTTCAAAGCTTAGGCCTTAGCTGGGCAGACTCTCAACTAGCTCATCTAAGTTAACCCAACCAACTATTCCCTACCAGCCACGTGGCTCTCTGTACCTTCTGAGCCCACAGAGACATCTGTCTTCTTCCATGTCTCCTGGCAAAAAGAGAACTTCCTCTGTCTCTTCTCAGGGTTCCTTTCTTCCTTCCAGTAATCCTGCCTTCCTATTCTCTCTCTGCCCAGCTAATTGACCATCAGTGACTTTTATTATCCAATCAGAGAATGCCTTAGAAAGGGAGGTTACCAGATCTCAGAGCATTGAAATCAGCTTTTGAAAACCATGCATAAGACCTTTCTCCAACAAGTCTTTCTTATTTTCTTATTACTCTTGGTGCATCTTGATAAAGTATTGCCTAAGATTAACTTCCTCTAAAAGTATATTTTCAATAATACCACTTGCCTTAGAAAACTAAGTCATTTCTTTAATAGAATTCTCTGTGATGAGATACTGTCATTAATTTGTTCCATGCCTCCTTTGATTACTTCTGCTGCTGACCCAGAAAGATGTATAAAAGAAGCTTTTTAAGTTATAGACTTATAATTGGATATACATATGTCTCATACATTCACATCCATTGTCAACTGATATGTGTGATTCTAAGTTAAACATGGAGCCTGTCTTTAATTCCTCTGAATTCCTTACAGCTTAAGCACATTTCTGAATAAATATTAATAGTGGGTAAGTATTGCTAGGAATATTGGAAAAGGAAATTTATGTGAAGCTGAGCACCATGGCTAAGCATGGTTTGACACTAGACTTTTTCTCCCTAAGTACAACAGTTTGCAGCTTGTAGATACCATCTGACTTTTTACCCTAAATGTATTTATTTAACTTCTGGAGAATAAATTGGAATGATTAGGAAGTCAGGATTTCACTTTGACTACTTAATCCAAAGAACATTTTAGAATAGTTGTAAAGGATAGTTGTAATGTGTGTAACTGTGATTGAAGTTGGGTATAATCACTTTCCTTGTATTTGCTATATTTATATTGTTAAATTCCACCACATGTAAACAAATAAGACTTATCACTTTAAAAGCTGACTTGGAAATATTAAGTATAGTTTATAATAATTATCATGTAGCCTTTTGAAAACCAAGCTTATATTGTTATCTGAAAATCTGGATGTTTGCATTATGAGCCTGGCTAATGAAACAGTTCAGAAGCTGGAACTTGATCAGTGTAGAAGCTCATGGGAGTTCAGTGTGCAGAGGCTGACACCCTTCTACAGCCAGGTCTGGTATGTGCGAGTGCCCTGAGAACCTCATGGTCTGGAGTGCTCTGGGAACCTCATGGTCTGGAGTGCCCTGAGAACCTCATGGTCTGGA